>JABVXS010000015.1:0-26557 GCA_013365335.1 Madathamugadia hiepei
CTACAATACTTGTTTACACTCAGCCCACTTTATTCCGTTATAGCATCGCTTTTATTAAACGCGTGTACTGTAGTTCTGTAGTCACGCGTAAATCGTGCAAGAATATAGCGTTACGTAGACACGAACTCGCAGTTTCTCCCAACAAAAGTTCGTAAGCTACAAATTAGTCTATAACCTCAGATTCAACACGAGACCTCATATACATGAACCTTTCACAGGTTCCACCTGATGTTTAAGAAGAGTCAGATTGTAATTGATTTAACTTACTACCTTGAAAACTTTAATTTGTAATTGGTTTCCGATTTCCAATTTTTAAGCAGTTCAGTACTCAGTTGTGAACATGGTACCAACTTCCAACAGCGCGTGTCAGTATTTCAATCCAAAATTCAAAAAAGAGACTTGCGGCCAATTTGAAGACTCAAACTTTAAACAAATTGAGAAATTCGATTCTCTGATTTTGGAATGTGAATATTTCCCTAACGAGAAAATAGGTTGATTTCTCTTGATCAAATATCGCCAATTTTTTTGGAAATTGAGTGAAAAAGGATGGAACTAAAAAAATTAAACTTTTTAAAAGTAAAAATGAAACTTTTGAAAAGTGAAAATGATTAAACTTTGGAGAAATAGTTTCTATCCGCCTGAGCTAGGATTTGCATATAAATATCGAAGTCATGAACCGTAAAAAAAACAAACGAAAAATTTCTCAAATTCCCAACTAACATAGATTGTAGGGAAAACTGAATTTCGCCCAAAATCAGTTTTTAATAAAAATTTTGCAATTTTATTTTTCAAAAACCTAAAGGATTTAAAAGAACAAAAAATTATTGAAGCCTAGTTTTTAAGTTTGCAGTCAAAATTTTATGGTTCTACAACATTTACAGCCTGAAATGGTCCACCATTACAACTGATATGTACAATTCGTTGGCAACAAACATGAATGTCCCTTTCCTATTCAAACTATTATCTCTTTAGCATTATCATCGCCTGCTTTACTGCACTGGACCCTTTGCAACCTATTAACCAGTGAACCTCTGAAACTACGATTACGAAATATTAAATGGAATATCAAAAATTAACAAACAAGAATGCTCGAATGAAAATTTCTTTTCCCATTAGCAAATTTGCTACTCAATTTAAGCACTCTATCCTCTGGCTGGTTTAACCACCAAGGACTGAATAAGGATTTTCTTCCGCAACAAATTTTTCTGGATAGAGTTAAAAAAAAGAAAGAGTGTAGCAAATTTGCTAGTAGGAAAAGAAGTTAAATCTTAGAACTTTCAACCGCCCTTTTACATTTGAAAGTTCTAAATGCAAGTCAGAAAGGGGAAGAAATGGTATTCAAAAAACCGCTTTATTCGACCGGGAAGGATCTGAGAGATATCAGCTAACGACTTCCAGGAATTGGTATCCACGGAACTATTTCTTGCGTTCTTATTTATATGCCATCTTATTTATATAAAACGGAGCTGGTCTTCTCGCAATGCCTAATTCAATTAGGCAAAACTCAACCGCACTGCAGGCGTTTGATTAACTAACAATATGTAGGCGTAAAGGATAGAGGTATAGAAGGATGGCTGAAGCCAGAAAATGCTATTTCCACGATTTCGAAGCGCAACTTTTTGTTTTTCCCTTTCAAATTGTATAATTTAAAAAATCCTAATAAGCCTTTATTCCATGCTTTGAAATTGAATGAAACACTAGCTGCATATAGAAGAACATCAAGTCTACACAGAAGTGACGGAAAAATACATGCCCCGGCCTTGTTACCACCGAGAAAATTAATTAGACTTTCTCAAAAAATGGAGAAAAAATTTATGAATTACTGAAAAATAAATTTAATTTAGCGCATTTCAGCATTAAGGTTTTGGTGATACAGATAGCTGAGCATTTTGTGTAGAGTTAAGTGCGAATCGCCAAAATAATGTTTGAAACCAAAATCACTTTGAATCTAAATAATTCATTCTCTGCGGATTCCCGGGCCTGTAATAATGTTTATCGTAACAGCCATTAGCAGATGAATAGGATAAGATTTGAGGATAAAGTTGAAAGAGAAGTAAATGAGGAAGGAGTTTGTACTCTGTTTCTTTTTGAAACGCGCACTTCGTTCTTGAGTAGGCCAGTCAGTACCTTCTGTTGTAGTGGAATAGCTTGAAACTGAAATGTTATTTCATTTTCAAAAGTGCGCTAACAGGTAACAATTATTAAGAGTGGCAAGGTGTGATATTGATCGCACTTACATCAGCAGTACCAAGCTCTAAATATTACAGGATGATAGACTGAAGCGATGAAACTTACCATTGCAAAGTATAAATTGAGTCGTTATAATAAAATTAAAAAGAGTGCAAATGAGTGGTTGCGTCCAAAACGACACACCTACACAACAGCTTGACATTATCGATTAGCAAAAAGGAATAAAAAAGGAAAGGAAAACCGAAACAAATTAACAGTGTTGAAGAAAAAAACAAAAATTTCAGCTGTTAACTTCATTTCTTGAGTCTCATTTGCAGGGCTTAATAATTTTTGAATCACTTCGAGAATGAATTTATACAATGGAGATGCTGAAAAAATCCACTCATTTCAAAGTTTTTCTTCATCAACAAAATTAAAGCACGGAACAAATGCAAGGAAATGTCCGTTAGTGCTAAAAAATTTTCGAACACTTACAATTTAATAGCCAACTTAAATTTGAAACTATCAATTCGACGAAAACAATGTCACGCACTTCATCAAGAAGTCAAACATTAAAGGTGATAACAATGGTATGAATTGGACGAAATCCGCTTTTTTAAAATCTTGAGATTTCTCTGGTCATTATTCGAATAAATAATCTAAACACTGTTCGGGTGAAGTGATCCTGACAAATCACAACTTTTGACTAAAAAAAGAAAAAATCATGGGAACAAATGAAAAATGATTCCGTGAAAAATAATCTTGCCAACCATCTAATTTCCATAACTACCAGCTTTTTGAAGATGGTGATGGAGAAAATCTGTTCAACTACTTTGTGCAAAGATTCTCGCCTTACAGGTAGCTGAGCGCCCTTCTAACACATCTAGATTGATGATCTAAATAGATAGTGTGTGTTACTGGATGGAATTTCACAAGTTCTTTGCAAAACTTAGCTTATCAATAGAAATATTTTTTGCTTCTGTTTTCATCAAAAAACAACTTTGCTTGAATTGTTTTACAATATAGATATGACAAATTTATCAAAGAAAATGAATGAAATAAACATCCTTTATGCAAAAAAAAAGATAAATGTCCAGAGCTTACCCTGAGATTTTGAAATCAGTCTAAAAAACAAAAATAATCTCATAGATTTATAATGATCACTGTTATTTTGCATAATTCTGCGACAAAGTGGGGAAAAGGACTTTATTAAACTGAAAACTTGCTTGTACTGGAACTCTAGCTCGTTTTAAAAAATATGAAGTGAGACGCAGAATAGACAAAAAACTTTCATGTGCAACATAAAGTAGAGCATACAAATCATATTAAGTTTGCTTTTTCTTTAATGGACGATATTCCGCAACCACAACTGCATGATCTCTTTCATACGGTTCTAGAGTTACTTGCTCACGTGGCTTAAACTTCTCCTCTTTTAGTTTATTTACTTCACCGGCAAACACTGCCTCCGGTGCTGCTGTCGAGTCGATGCAATTTGCCTAAATGAAATTGTTTAACAATTTGTTTCTTGATGCAGGTGAATCGTAATTAATCAACAAATTAAGCAAAAAAAAGAAGCAAAAAACCTTGATCGAGATTACAGCATGACCACCATTTTTCAAGAAATGATGGGCATTTATAGCAACAATTCTGGCCTGATCCGGCTGCGCTACATCAGAAAATATTGTATCCACCACTCCTATAAGAATCTGATTTTTAAAACTAAAGTCCCAAAAAAAAATTGAAGAACTTGACTTAATTGTATAAAAATATGTAAAAATTACATGTATGTAGCTACATACCAACAAGCATCCTGTATTTTTGAGGATGGCGAGCATCATCAACAATGGGAATGATATTTGGCCTCTTTTTTGCTACATTTAGCAGATCTCGGCCGGATCTATGAGAAAATTCCACAGCGTAAACCAAACCATCCTGAACAATTGTTTTGATTTATCTTGAAATTCATCCAATCAAAAGTAAGAGTGCATCTGTCACTTACCGGACCAACAATATCAGAACAATGGGATACGGTAGTGCCCGATGCAGCACCCAAATAAAGAAGTTTCGATCCTGGCTTGATATGTATATCATCTAAACCACCAAGTATTGCTGCTGCCAATTTCGATCGGAAGGGATTCCAAATCCGATATTCAACTTTCTCTTTATCATCGCTTTCAATAGACACTCTTTTTTCACCATATACTGATTCACCAATGACTAAATTCCGAGTACCCAGTGCATCCTCTTTACCTTTCACAATAAAAACACCTGCAATTGAAAAATATATAACACTGTAACACTTCCAAAAAAAAGACTTAATCGTTTCGAAAAATTAAAAAACATTTTTCTGTTGGGAGAACTGGATGAAGACAATGCAATTAGAAAAAATAAATGTGGTCAGTCTAATAGGAATGCTTCAACTAATGAGAATTTAACCGCTCTGAACAGTATAAAAACAGGGGCAGTAAAAAAAACTGCTAGCATGAGATTTACCTTCATGTCGGTGAGGCTCAATGATGACTTTTTTACCACCGCGCATCCCTCCACCACGTCCTCCCCCTCCTCGAGGACTTCCACGACCACGTGGCGATCGCCCTCTACCGCTGCAAATAAAGATTCATTTTTTCTAAATCTGGTTCCTAATTGAGTAACTGCTGCTATTAAACGCATCCGAACTAGCAAACCTCTCAGCCAGCAATCCCAAGTACAAAAAGCTTTAAGGAAGGAAAACTAACGCTCCACGACCGTCACCCCCACTTCCACCGCGGAAGCCTCTTCCACCTCCGCCACTTCTCCTGTCACCAAAGCTTCCCATTCCAAAGCCGTTCTTATCACCAAAACCACCTCGACCTGGAAACCGATATATCACACTACTTCTGATGAGTGTAGAAATAAGCAGAAGTTTAGCTGATAATAAGAATGAAATCATCATCACCTCCTCCTCGAGGCGACCCACGAAATCCACTACCTCTTGATGACCCTCGAAAGCCACCACCACCACCTCTCGGTAAACCTCGAAAGCCGACCCCGTCTGAAAAATATCGAAAAAAGATTACTTATGTAATACAATGCACAAAAAAAAAGAGATCAAACTACAGATCCCAGCCCGACTTCAGTTAAAGCGCGAAAACTTACTAGTACTAGTGCTCCCTCTCGGCGTATGAGATGGATATCCCATTATATAGTAGGTCTGAAAATAAAGTAGCTTTCAAGGTTTATGTGACTCAAAACTGGGATATACAATGACCAAACGAAATACAAAAATGTAGATATTTCGTATAGAAAAAGGTTTTAGGGTAGAGCAAGTTGTCAATAACACCGGCAACAAAAACACAGATGAACCCTACAAAATGAAAAATCATTACTCTCTGATGAATTACAATAGAGCCAGTGGGTATGATCTAAAATACATCAGGATGGAAATAACAGCCAATCTCGTAGAATTCGTCCCCTGATATCCAAGACAGCGCAATACAGATAACTTCTATATCATATCGAAAACCCGAATAAGAATAAGAAACCCAACAATTCACATACACGTACGACACACCCAGCACCACCACGGCAGTCCCCCTCAGCCTAAACTCGTCGTACAAAGCATTTCATAGTAAGACCGTTGTGCGACGCAGATTTCATTTATTTAGGTGGTTCACCACTTGGAAACATCAGTTCTCGTAACCTCACCTTTCCCTCTCTCGTTGAGTCTCTCTTGTTCTCTGCGCTCTCGTCTTGGGTTGCCAGCGTTCGCTAACAAAGAACAGTTCCTTCTTTTTCCCAGAATTTTTGATGTATACATCACAAATACTGTCATTTCTTTTAATCTTGGTTGCATCCCCACACTTAATTTTCCCTCTGTTATCCTTCGAACATATAGATGGAATAGGAACGGATGGTGTGTTACGAGTTGTGTTGGAGCGAGGGTGTCCTTTGTACTAGTGATTTGAGAAAGTGTTCGGGAGATGACTTCTGATGACGAGTTTCGTTCCCGTCGGTCGAAAACACTATTACCAGCGACAGGTGTAATGACCAAAAGTGGTATTCCGTTTTATCATTTGAGACGTTATGCACTGAGACCAGTTCAGCTACAACGAATCAAACAGTGTGGTTTGTTTTCCCTATTTCACTCATTTTATTTCATGACGTATAAGGTGTAAAATTAATTGATACTGAAGAACTGAATAACATCTCCCTCAGCGTGGGTGTGTTTGCAAAATTAGAAAGCACAGTGTCGTTATCGCACAGATCCTGACATTTTGCATTTTATGTTCTGCTGGAATCCTATTGTTTGTTTTTTCAGGAATCGAATTGAAAACTGGGCAATTTTCAAGTGAAGAAAATGAACGGTTAAAAATGGTGTGATATATTTTCTTGATATTTGGTTGCTTTAATAGCAAAGATTATTACGTAAACTGGTATATTAAATATCTCGTACTGTTTTGTATGGGAATGTTTGTGAGATTTATTTTGGGCACTTTGATGAAATGACTGGATTTTTTCAGAATTGGGAGAGATATGCAGCAGCTAATAATGTCGACATCAGTCGAGCTTATGAATTTGCTGGTGGATTTAGTAAAGAAATGAGTGGGGATGATCGGATTAATTTGTTAGTGTTTCAGAACAAAACAAATTTTGTCCCTGAAATGTGTAAGTAATGATCAGTTTTATCGATTTTGAACTTTCCATCGAAAATTAGTGAAGGCTGTATGCATTAAATTTGTGTTAGTAGTTTAGATTTAACAGAGATTATTTTTAATTGGTAATTCTCACTCATTATTGCTTCCTCAGGTGAAGGATTTACTGAAAGAACAGGGCGGCAGGTAATCAGCAGAATGTTAATTATGTACCATCCAGGTGAAAAAAGCAGGTACTCGTTTTTTCATTTACTGAACTGGTCATGTTTCCCAACATTTGCCAAGACGTCTTTTAATGCTTTTTATCGAAAGTATCAGTATAAATAGCGCGAGTAATGAGTGATTTCTCTTGTAGGAAGAATTAAAATTAATGACTTTGTGTCAAATTATAAAAATTTCCTCCAAAATTATAATATGCTCTTCAAAAATTGATTTTGCATTTTTTTGTAAACACTTTTTTTCAAATAGATGCGTTTTTCATGTAAAGGCTAGAATGGAACGATGAACTAGAGAAGCAGTTTGAGAAATTATACGGTGAGGGTTGCTCATCTCGAGATATAAGTATTCGCTTGCAGCGACCCAAGGCCGAAGTGGATTATCGAATTAATTTGTTCCGAAGGAGGACAGAAAAACCATGTGATTTTGACGATTGTGATTTTGAATTGGCTGATAGTACGAGACAAGTTCTTTACGGTATTACAGTTTTTGTGTTTTTGCAGAAATTATGATAAAAAGCATATTGAAATTGTTCGCAGTTCTTGATTGTCGAGGTTTACCATGTCTTCTATCAATGTGCTCTTTTTTTATAGATCTGTGATGAAGAAATATTTTACTAAATTCTCCTGTGTTTATTTTCTCAATAAGCGTGCAGTCATATATCGTGTTTTTACTTTAACATTATCATTTTAAGAAAGTAACAGCACTTTAATTATTGAAGGTTTTGTGACCAAATGGTTGCTACTTAAAAATTGTCCTGCCGAATTAGAAAAGATGTTACCAGAAAAAGAAACGTGGAATGTGGCTGATTTTGCATTGCTGCAAGATCAGGCGAAGGCCATGTCATACCTGCCGTGGCTCTCACTTACTTGGAAGATGTTACGTTCTGTTCCTGCTATCAAGAAGTTTTGGTATTAGATTTTATTTTTGAAAAAAGCATGGTGTAGAGTAGTATAGTCGTAGTATAAGCCACTCTTCTAGAAAGGATTCTGTTATTCAAAGTTAAGTTGTCCGATCTTTTTCGTCCGTATTAAATTTTTGCATATGCTAATTTTGCTTATTGTGGGTTGCATTACATTAGTAATCGCTACTTGCATCATAATGGTACTAGAATAAAAACGTGAGACTGAGCTTAACGAAGCATTTTAATACTTATTGAGATATTCGAATCTGCTGTGCAGCACAAATTGTATGCTTTCACTTTGGGAAGTTTTTATTACAGGTCAAAAGAGGTCGAAAGATTACGCGCAGCATGTGAAAGATTTGATGGAGATACAAAAAAGGCTACAGATTTTTGCATGCCAAAACTTCCTGTAATAAGTGTTGGAGAATATATACGGGCTCTTAATTTGTTTCTGGAACAAAAACCAATGTTCCCTAGTCATGTTGATATCAAACAGTTACAGAAAAGGTATGACTTTCAGCCATACTCAAGATTCTAATGCAGTATCGGTAGTAATCACTGATTGCTATCAGTGGCTGTGGCTACTCTTTGCGGTTCTTTACACGATATTTTTGGTTTACGATTTGCAAAAACACGATTTTTCATTCTTTACAAATCAATCTATATGAGTAGTTTTAGTCAAGGTGTCTAAGATGCTTGCTAATAGGTATTTGAATTTTGCATCATAGAAAATTTCTTCTTTTAGTCAGTTGTGTTAACTTTAATATGAAGTATGAGGTCTCTCTGTGCTGTTACTGCTGTTAGATCTCTGAAATAATTGACTCGCTTTCCAGAATTGAGGAGGAGAATTTGGTCGGCTACTGTACGAATGGTTTGATTGAAAGCGAATTTCTGAAAAGGATGTTGTGCGTTCATATTGTTAATTGTAGAAATGCCACAAGGGCAGTGAATCTTGCAAATATCAGTTGTGTCGGTAAGCCCTTTTTAACACAATTCATTTTCTGATTGTGCCGCAAAAATGAAGAAATGAAAATTGTTGGCTGAAAAATAATTGGTTGGGTTAGTTTCGCGAAGCAAAATTTTTTTATTAGTTTAGAAACCATAACACTAAATTCTTTGAAACCTATTGCTGAATGAAAATTTTAGTACATAGCACAGCCCAAATAATGCGACCGGAAGGAAGATTTCAGTGAAGTTTTCAGACTGGATTGCCGTAATCATCGAGTACCTAACGCATTTGGATGGAAGCCTTCGGAAGTGGCATTATAGTACCAAGTGTATAATAGAGCTTGCTAAGCAAAAACTGATGAATAAATGTGCAAGTGGTCTGATTAGCTTTAATGGTACTGCTACAAACACTGATACGATGAATCCATGTGCTTATTCAGCGACATCAAACAAGGCTCACAAACATCAACAAAATTGCATATCATATGATATAAAAGTGGATAATACAAATAGTCCGAAACTTGGTACAAATGAGGAATCAGCTTCCCACAATGTTTATACGGAATACTTCACTCAAAAGTTAAAAAACCTTATCGAATCTCGAATTCAATTTCTTGACGAGCAACGACAGAGAAAATTTATGAAAAAATTAAAGAAAATAATGAGAAGAAGTGAGAAATCCGAAGCATTGCAAGAATTGGTTGAGAAAATGATTTTCAAATTGGAGGATGAACAAAAAATGAAAATGACCAAGAAGTACCAGAAGATTGTGAGAAGATTTCAGAAAATGCTAGGAGAGAATAGTATGAAGAGCGACGCACACAATGACCTTAATGAAGCAGAAGCACTGAGTAAAAATTTTATTGGAGAAGGTAAAATGGCATCAAATGGAAGTGCTGAAATGTCTGGAAAGCCAACGCAGATGGGTTCTGGTATTTATTGTAATGCCTCATTGGAGTTGCAGTGTAGAAATGAAGCAAGGAGTGAAGGAAATTCAAAACGGCAAAAAAGGAAGAGAATGAAAAGTGAATTATCGGAGCCGCTTCAAGAATTACAATGTGATACTATGGACATCGCTCCATCCCCGAAAAGAAGGCAGGATCAAGTATGTAATAAGCGGAAACTGGGATACCATAGCTAATTTTTCAAGCATCTTTTGCATGATGTTCAAATCCTAGGATCCTCATTTCCTTCCGTTGTTGTCTACACTCGTTTCATATCTTGACAACATTTTAGCTGTTATCTCAGTGAACATTTTGGCCTACGAGTATTAAATTTATATTCTTTTCATCATTTTATCCGATAACGGTCTGGTTTCACGTTCTCTTGATTTTTTCAACTATGGATTTTTAAAGCTGTTTTTGCAGCATCTATCTTTTCAACGAGACTACACTGAGCGAATTGCCTTATCACTTATATTCTTGAATATGCAGAGAAATTGGCAAACTTAAATTTATCTTGATTCAGGAATATGATTCCATTCCTGCGGCATCTTTCACCTAGCATTAATGTGACTTTGTATACGGTTAGTTGTTGATAACATTAGTTTATGGATAAAGCGTTGATACAGCTTTGTCTGCCTGTTCATTATAATTTCAAAACTTCAGAGTTGGGATGATTAACTTGGTTCACATATAAGCTATGTTTCTGACGAAGCATTAGCAAAACAAATTAGCAGGTATACAATCACAGCATGGTATGTTTCTTTTTTAGAAAATGCGGTAAGTTATAAAATGTACTGGCTGAAACATTTCGCTTTACTCTGTATTTTTTGATTCATTATCACCTCTTAAAACGCTTCAAAAAAATCCATGGTTCGAAAAGCTATTTTGACAACTGTAGACACATGATTAACTTGGTTCATATATAAGCTATGTTTCTGATGAAGCATTAGCAAAACAACAAGTACATTTTATAAATTTACCGCATTTGCTAAAAAAGAAACATACCATGCCGTGATTTTGTACATTTGATCTCCAAAGAATCGTGCCTGAAATTCAAAATCTCTAGGACACTTTTTCACTGTTCAACCCATTTAGCACTTCCTTTCACAAACAGTGAAAACAACGCGTTAATCCAAGTTGTGTTGAAAGTAAGGTTTTTCAAAACATCATTCTGAAATATAAAAGTGACGATTCAAATGTGTTCACAGCATTTATTTTGAACAGCTTGGAAGATTTTGGTATTCTTTTTGATTTTTGAATTTTATTGCATTTTACTGGTGAGTTATTCATGTGGATCAAATAAAACCGGAATTTTCTCGTTAAACGCTACATAAACTCAAATGCTGCTTTCGCAGTCAAACATAGTAAGGCATTTCACTGTTAAGACTTAAGCATCTTTTAATGCTTGAAAATTCCAGAAAATCAATTCCCTTAAAAAGTAACCTGGATTTCAACTGTAAAAAAGTTTCTAATAAAAGCTTTCAAAAGAAGAAATCAAAAAGCTCCGTTCCGGAATTTTGTTTACAAAAAAGGAAAAAAACTTAGTGCGTTACACAGTATTCTTAAAAATGATAAAGTATTCATGTTTCCATTTCGGGGTCGTAAACAATGTCTCGTCCCAACTCAGCAGCAAATTCATAGTAAAGTTGCGAAACGTCAAGCGGCGGAAAGCGAATTTTCTCAGTCGGTGAGATGTGCACCACTGAAACAAATTCAAACGTGGACGGAACACAGTACAACCAAAGACGTAAAAACTCGAACTAGGAATATTAAAATTGTTGAAAAAGATTAACTGTTGCAGACACCACCAGAACCGGTGTCACGATAAGTTGCGTGCATTATTCCTCGCCGACCCAATTTGTATGCTTCTTCATCTGTCATTGTAGGTTGGTAAAAATTGTCTAGGATACCAAAAGCACTAAAATAAGCAGAACGCTACCGTAAACAAAATACTGCTTAAAATTTTTTCAAGAACAATGACATCAGCCTCGAAATCTTTTACTATTCACGTTTAAAAGTTCAAAATGAAAGCTTGTAATCCTCCAAAAATTGATGAAAACAGTCCAACGAATGCATGCAAAATACACCTCAGCGAACCAGAGCCTATGCTACATAGTCTTAACTGGACGCGCTGTCCCTCACTGTCAACTTTGAAAATTGCAGGTCCACGTTTGTCATAACCGGCAACCATAGAACCCTGTAAAAATTTTATTTCAGGCAAACATTGTTTGACATTTTATTTATTTAAAAATTTTTTGGGAATTACAACAATTCCTCGTCAAAAATACTGTGACGAAGTATCAAAAGCGCAGGGTTAAACAATTAAAAAAACACAACTCTTGGACTCCGACTTTTCTTGTAACAAGTTTGAGTTTACAGGGAATGATATAACAAATTAAAGGGAAGAGTTCGGAAAAAACGGTAAAGTCGGCAAGAGCATAAAAAATCACTAACAACTGATAATCCATGATTTCGATACGAATACAAAACATTTTGGAAATATTTGCTTGCAGCAGCCACAGTAATTTCGGTTTTTTCTCGAAGCTCATAGAGTCTAAAAATGATTCCAGCTAATAACATGGTAAGATGAAGGCAACAATTAAGCAGTAAACTAACGTGCAGTATTTGGCAACGATACGTGTCCAAAACTGACAGTCAGCAGCACCACCAGCCATTGTAGCCACCATACGATCGCCGATATCCAGTATTTTCATAACACTCTTAGATGCTGGAAAGAATTTTTCTCTCGAATTCGTAATATATTATATAATTCGAAGAACGATTTATATCAGAAATGAGTGATAATGGATCACGGATTACATATGTATTCTCCAGCAGATGCACGCGAATCAACTGCAATTATAATTCCTCCTTTATCTTCCGGTGTTTTTGGCTCATAAATGAATGCAAGTGTTGTAGTTCCTTTCAAAAACTGCATATTCTTTGCACCAGAATGTTTGCCAAAATGTGATTCGACGAATTCTGCAGACTGAAAGTGCACAAATTTAAAAGAATAAAGCAGCTTTCAGCTTAACTTAACCAAAAGCTCACAACTTTTCTAATTCGCACCACATTCCTCGTTGTCCTAACAATACCTAATATCATATTTCACCAAAGAGATTAAGCAATTTACTCACAGTTCCATATGGAGGTTCCATGAAGCAGAAATCGTCGATAATTGGTTCGTGAAGATCACGTTGCGGTACGTCATCATCTACACTACCAGTCAGCATGGATACCTGCAAAAAAGAGACTAAAATTATCACCCCACCACTCAGAGAGACAACAAGTACTGCCACACTCAGGCTCTCAAAGCAAAAAAAATAATGCCGTCGAATCAGTTTCACTGTGCTACTCTGGTTTGATCACTTTGGTCAAATTTCTCGGAAGTTGTCATTTGGATGATAAAGTCCATCAGTTATGTCTGACGAACGGGTGGTTTGTGATGGGACTTTTACTCAGGGATTAAGATTGACGATATATCTTTTGTAATCAGTAGCGAAATGTTGGGAATCACAAAGCAATGAATTGAAATATTTCTTAGCTTCGCTGGAAATCTGGAAATACTTTACTTGAATTTCAGAGAGCTCGGTTCTGATTTCCTAGCTGCTACATCACTTATTTGCATGATTGCGCTAATTTGTTGCTGCAATTTAAAAGTTTTGCTAGTGCATTTGTCATGCTAATGTGTGTATTGCCACAGCTCTGCTTCACATAATACCTGTACAGGAAATATGGTACCACGGTTCACATAAGTGAGTTTTTTTACAGAATCTGAGCATTGAATACCATTGCTCAAATTCTGTTATTGTCCTTCTAATTGTCACAACCTGGACATGATAAGATTGCGTAAATTCGAGCCACGAAGGTAGTTTGTTCAGAGAGGGTGCCAATATTTTGTTACCAGTGGTCGTATATTGCACATTGCAAAGTGTGTCGATGACGCAACTGTATTTTGAAACCAATGGCTTCAAACATACCACAAAAGAAAGTCGTAACAACCCAAAATATGAAGTTCGGTGTTTATTACACGAATATTGAGAATTACAGGGAGGGATATATAGAAATTATGCTTGTAAAAAGCACTTTTGATGAGTTAGTTCAGTAAACGCCAACTCAATAAACATCCTTTCGGAACTTTCCAACTATCACAGAATTTTGTTAATAAGATGGGATCAGAAAGGCACTTGAAAATGAAAAAATGGATATAAAATTTATAAAACCCACGATCTAAGAAATTAATTGCCATTTTCAAAATCCGAAAGTCATGATTTGTCAAAAAACAAATATTAATTGCACATTTATCATTTTGAATGACCAAGTGCTCTTAATCATATCATTAAATGAAAAAAAAGTAACAAGCACAAATATCCCGATAAAATCAAAAGTTGAGGGAATCAACGATCGATTTGTTTGTTTTCAGAAAGCAGGGAACAGAAGTGAATGATTGATGAATGGTGGTAGAACTGCAATTCCTCTTCGATAGGAGTGGCTAACAGAGAGGATAAATTAATAAATGCGACTGAGAGGTCGTGTGCGACATGCATCGAATCTGTCCAAACTAAGCAAAAGTTGTCATAAATGAAATTTTGCAAAAATTAATAAAAGTAGTCACTGTTGCTATCTTTTTCCCAAACAAATCAAATCGCTGACTAATAGATCGTTCAAAAGAACCTTGGTCATAGGGCATCACTTTTCTCATTAGCCAGAATATTTGTCATACTGACATGTCTCTTTAGATATGGCATTTACAATCGTTTAATGTTGTCCGAAAACCACTGAACATTTACTAATTGAATGAGTGACACTGAAATGTTTATGCCAACGAACTTCATAAGTGTTTCACCTTCTGATTAAATTTTTAACAGTCCATTTACATTACGGATGAGCTTTTTTTTCTCAAAAGCATTTTTACCTTGCACTTTCTGTCCACTCAGATTCATGTTCGGTATTGCTCCTTTGAAGAATATCAAAGATAGAATGCAACAGATGGGTTGTAAATGTGACGTCAAAAATTGCTTGAGGAAATATGCATCGTAATATTTGAATTGGTTTCAATGCATAGCCGCAAGTCATTTATGTCCTTGTCACATAAAGCATAGCATGAATGTCGCTTCCAAAGAGGATCCTGAAATATTGCTAAAGGAAGGGAAGGCTCTCTCCTCCATGTTATATCGATTCGGTCTAGCGCCACTTTGTACAGAAACTGCTACGCTTATCGATGTTGTTGATATCACTCATTTGACAGTGGAAGGAACATTTCTTAAACAATTACATAAATATTTCTGTCTTCCATCTCATTCCTCATGGATGCTAATTAAGTGCTTATTCATTGCTTAGGAACTGTGCTTTCATTTCCAATATAAACATTATTACCATTTAGCAAGTTTCTTCAGTATTTCACCACTTAATTTGAAGTTTAAATTAAGCGCAGTGTTTCCTCCTTTTACTTGTGGCAAATAACAGAAGAGTCACAATGGCATAAAAGTGGCAAAAGATCTCCATAAGGTAGGAGCTATGCCATCAACTAACCAAAATGAACAAATGGGGGAAGTGAAAATCGAAATTTGTGAAGTTCTGTACTGGCGGTGATGACAGTGTGGGGGTTTTTGTGGGCTGCGTAGTATTTTTGAAGGGCCGAAACAACTTTCCATCTGTTTGACAGTGTTTGCCTGTTGAACCTTCATAACGTTGTGTTTGATTCTCGGTTGCTGCAGGTTGTTCATTTTCAAGTTAATTTATTCATGCTGCATAACGACGTAGTTCAAAGTTCATTAAAATATCTCTATAGCGTTATTTTCATGGAATTTGCAATATTTATGCTCTGCTGCTGAATTAACTGTAATTCTTAGGTAAACTATCAGAAATTGCGAAATTAGAAATTCTGATTTTGCTAGTCACCAAGAAACAATTGCAAATTATTTCTTGAGCGATCAAAAATTCCGACACACTTTTAATCAGATTATCCCATCTGCTCTGAGTTTGCTTCCGACCACATCGATCGTTGCTTTAGAGGACCAGAAGTATGTATTTTTATTCAAAACAGCTTTCTTGACATGAATTTTAAAGAGAAGAAGTGATATGAGCATGCAATAAATAATATTTAAAAGAAAATTTATGAAAAATAGACTTGGCGGAGATCAATAGAAAGAAGGATTCAGTAGTGATCGACATATTAAGGTAAACAGGAGTATCTGGAAGTATTTCAAAAACTTAAGTCAGTTATGATTGGAAAATTGATATCAGTTGCATTTCAAACAATCGAAGTGCAAAGTTCAAAAAAGAAAAAGAAAATTGGGAAATGTATTCAGCGATTAGTACATTTAGATACACAGACAACGAAACAAGAAGTAATCGTTTGTAAAATGAAGTAGAAACTTCCACTTTCAAATAAAAAACCATTAGAGATCGAAAGAACAAGATTTCGTTTTAAAATTCATATTAAGGAAGCTTAATTTTGTCATCTTATTCTCAAAGTATTCTTTAAACTTTCATTTCAACATGCTCCATAAGTTCTATCAAATAAACTGAGCAAAGAAGAAGAATTGATCAGAGTGAATTGTCAGCAATCCCAAATAGAAAGCTCTTCGATGACCAGAATAAATCAACATTTAATCACTGGAGAAATTTCCCAATCATTCACTTTCGGGTGGCTGACAGTTGGGTAAGGATATAATACAATTTTCAAGTGCCAAGTATTTCCATTTGATGGTCAAAAGAATCCTTGATGTTAAAAATGAATTACTTAAATTTTGGAAATCTAAATTTAGAATATGAACGAAGAATCCATTCACCTGTTCCTTTCATGAATTGATTTTTTAACACATTTATTAATCAAATGAAATATCTTGAAAGTGCCGAGCTATTTAGATGAAATGGTTGTGTAAACTTAGAGAACAAAGGTGAGCATGAATTTTAGAGTTCAATTTCGAAGACATAAAAACAAAGAAATAATTAATTGAACCAATATTTGATGTCTTTTTATATACATTTATATACAAAAAAATTAAGGATAGCAATAATTTTTCGCAGCGTGAACACCACTAAGTAAAAATATTGCATTTCAAATAAAAATTGAAAGCCAACTTTCGATTTGATAGAACAGTAGGAAGATGAATACCTTTCACACCTGGTGCTGTACTCTCCAATTTGCCCATTCAGTCCCACCAGTACTGCTTAAATCCTTTAACCACTTCCAGGCTTCTCATCAAAATTATGATCAAGTGACTTTGCATCTTTTTTCATTAACTTTACAGTTTCGTCATTCAGCAATTAGTTCAAGTTTTCCGGCTTTTTCGAGTAGTTATTAATTACTTTTGAGCAGTTATTCCCATAAAAGTAGGACTGTTGATTTAGGTCCTTCATCACGCTGAAGTAAACATCCTCATCGATGGTTTGTGAGATGTGATACCAGGGAATAAACATTTCGTCCGCTGATATCGGAAGTTAATTGATTTATACCATTTAGTGGATGAATTGGAAATGATGAAAGAATTAACTACTGTAGTTGCTAGAGAGCGAATAAGACATAAAGCGGGTACCCGAATTCCGCTCCAAAACGCACCGATCGAATAAATGAAACGCATTTAGATGAAATAAGTATTTCAGTACAATCGTGTCACATCAAGGCAGCAACCGACATTTGGTTTTCCGTAAATTTGAAAAAATTGAAAAAATACGAACAAGTTCATATGCAGTGATCTACGACCTTTATGCTGACCTTTTGTGTAGTTGGAAGAGAGAATGAAAGACGGAATACTGATAGAAATCAAGTTTGAATTGATTGCTGCTTACAATAGCAATATGAAAAAGATATGTCGAGATAATGTGAGGCGAGATGCCGCACTGCTCAACGACACCCACAACTGAGGACTTCCATGTCGGGGTAGTTCTTGATGACGATTTTCCCTTCCACATCGATGTAAAGAATTGCCAGAGATTCCATTTCAGTTGGAACACAACATGGTGCTGGTACCAAACTTGGATCCACAGAGTTAATAAGACCTTGTACGATGGCGTGATTCGTCGTGTTGAAGTGGTTAGTCAGTGGGTTCGGGCACTCGCCCTGACACTGATAGGCACTGTAGCTCGCTGTAATTTCAGTTAACTAATTGTAAATATAATTTCAGTTCATTTATCAACTGCTTGAGGTGCTTCCTGTTAGCTTTAGAATTGAGCAAAATTTTCAGGAAATTATATTATTTAAAGCTATAAATGCGCATATCTTAAAGCATACATGGAGCCAAAATCCAATCCTGCCAGTTTAACTCATTAAAATCAACTAAAAGTTGGGTACGGCGACAGTAATTCTTATTAGCCGATCTATGATCGTGTTTCTTGTGTTGATGTCGACGTCGCATATTTGCTTTCCGTTTTTCTCGAACCTAAAATTGTTCACTAACCTTATTTCACATGTATTTGAAGTATGAAAAGTGCCTAAAAGCTGATAAGAACAAAGATTAACTTCCGCTGACACTCAGTGCTTTTATGAACATTCAAGAGTTATAGAGTTTGATGAAATATGATGTACGAATGACAGTAAATTATTTTGAACCCTAGTGCTGTCATCAGCTTGGACATAAACGACCAGTGCAGAGGCAAGCCGCCTATCGTACGGAGAGATGGAATATGCGGTTGACTGAAATGACGTGCTTGCGTGTGTCGCCAAATGACTTGTCGATAATTTCACTGCGAAATCAACCTGAAATATTGCCATCAAAACAATACTTATTGTTAAAGCAATGAGACCAAACCCAAATTATTGGCCATAATCTGCAAAGCTAGGAATAATGCCAAGGACACGTACTCTATTCACATTCGGTCGTTTCCTACGTAACGCCTCTGTAACGTTCATTTCTACCCATTGATAATCTTTTCGCAAGTCGCTCTCAAGAAACTTTGCGTCAATTAACCTGCAATTCTGCATGCTTGAAACATACCAGAGGAAACCATTAGTCAAATGAATGAATCAAAATTTGACCCCAATTTGGATTTTCTTTTGTTGCTTGACAAAATGGGAAAAATTAGAATTCATCGAAGTAAAGTGTTCCTAGATTTGTAAAAGCTGACATAGAGGTCATAGGTGAAGGAACTAGAAGAGGGACCGTCATTCTGAGATTAATGGAAAAGAAGAAATGAGTATAAAATATTCCTAAAGAATATCAATTAATAAGTCTAAATAAAGAACTTACCGCCATATTTCGGAATTCCTCTGATCAATTTCATAAACTTTGATGTGCTGCGGAGTTTCTTCATTTCTCAGTTTCAGTTTCAATTCCGCTCGATCAACTATCTCATTAGTAACGTTTTGTACAGTAACCAATAGGTCGTACTGAAGGAGAAGGGTGCTAAAAATACTTTTCTCTCCAAGATTTTCATCCGTTTCAGATGATACAGTAGCAGTTTGCTTGACCGGAACGGAAGCACACTGAAGGAGTACGACTTAAATGATACCTGTTTTCTGATTCTGTCGCAGTGTGCGGATAGTAGTGCCGAACCGAGGCAATATGTTCCTTCTTTACCTTTTCATAGATGCTCCATACATAGTATGGGATCGGAAATGCTGGCTCCGCTTGTCTTGGCTGTTCTTTCATCCCAAATCTGAATCATCCGATTCTCATATGCACTGGGAACAAACTTGAGAAATGCAGCATTTAGTAAGGGGTGGTGATAGCATCTTCAACATAGCAGAAAATGCTGCCAGATATGAAGTAAATTTGTTGGAACAACTTTTTTGCACTTTGTAATTTCAAATTGACAACATTCGAAATTTGAAAACGTTAAAAAAAACTAACTTTTTCAAAAATGCTTTCCTTAAAAGCTCAATGTCTTGTTGAGTATAACGATTTGCGACAATTAGAGAAGGGTTTGTGGCAGTTGCTGACAATGCTGTTATCAAACTGTAGAAGATGATAATTGAGGGGAGCAATACTGATTCCAATACCTTCAATGGTCCAAATCGGTGTTCCGCTCCACGACAACGGTAATTTCGTTTCCGTTCTGCTCTTTCAACAGAGATCACTCGGCTGTCAGCACAAATCGTTCTAATACGCTTGTGCACTTCTGTGCGCTCTTCAACTGAAATTTCTGGCTTGACAACTTCCAAAGGTCCGTTCATTTTAAGTGACAGTGGCAGAGGAGGCTCACAACAGCTACCAAGAACTGCATTGAACCTCTTGTCCTCTAGTTGTGGTACTCCTACACAGTGGTTAAGGGGCTAGCAAGGATTCCTTTTCTGCTTCAGTGATCGTTGTTGATTCCGGTCGGAAGCTTCTAATGGAGATCGTTTCAAGCAAATTTGAAAATTTGTTTTCTCATCTTCAGATGTTCGATCCAGTCCTAAGCAAATTTGCTTCATACATTCTCAACAATTTAAAGAAATGAAAAGAGCGGTGCATCTTATGAATGATTAATCTGCGATCTATCCAGGAGTCTTACTGCATCAGTCGCACGATTAATACATGAAGAGCACAGCGATTTACATAAATCCTCTGGAGTAGCACGGATTCTTGCTTCTTCTTTTTTATCGATAGCTGCCTTTTTGCTTTGCACAACAACGCCACTTGTGGTACCTTTAAGTTCTTTTTCAAGGCCTGCAATTCCCGCTCTCAGAGTATTTTCCTTCCTTCCTATTCTTTTGTACTCTCGGACGTTAAGCAACACAAGTCGGTGGCTGAAATGCGGTTTAAGTGTCAAGTTACTTCATCAAAATTGGCCCAAACAACGAGTTTAACCGTCGGATGACCTAAACATTTCCTTCCAACTTTCATTTTTCCTGCAGCACATTATTTTTGCTATAATCTGAACTGAGTTCCTCTCATTTGAGAAACTGATGATGAAACATTTTGAAGTGCAGCTTTGTTGGCAATTCGTCCCACCTGCTCAAGACAATAAGTGCCTTAAGTTTTGTATCTGTCGCTATAATCGTATTCAGACAAAGGCCGATCATATTTGACGTGAACTCTTTTTGTTCTGACTTGCTTGTTTAAAGCGAACTTGGAAGATTTGTATCTTATCACTGTCACGAGTAAATTAGCATGCTGAATATGCCTCAAGTAGTTTTAACTTTTCATCTACCAGCATGATAATCTCACCTCAAGCTTAAATTTAACGGAATGCTTCAGAGAAGAAGCTACAGCAAACGTTCCAGCTTTCAGTTGCTAATTCATAAGTCAATTGAGCTTTAATTTAATTTTCGACTCTGCCTGATCAATATTGAGGTTGATGAAGTTCACCGATGCGAATTGGAACAGCTGTTTAGAGCAAACAACACACAACAAATAGCGATGGGATGAAAGGGAACGAATTGGAAAATACTTGAAACGGTAAATTGGATTGGCAGAGAAACAGGACCCTTTTCATGTGTTCATTCAGATGTTACAGAAAGAACCGCATTGGATCTTCCAGATGGGTGGAAAGAGACAGAGATCATTCGTCTTACATTTTCCGTTCCTATCAGAAAATCTGTCGCAATCAGTGGGATTTGCGTGAAATTTAATAAATCGGGGGTGGGGAGAAGGCGCATTTCTACTACACATATCATGGTCAGAGTCTGATGTTTGAATCATTCTGTAGAAAAGAAGGGAAGAAATCAGTTAGGCATGGCATTTCGATGTTCTGGAAAGAACGAATTGATTGGAACAGTGTGGTACAGATTTCTTTTCATCAGCAATGCAAATATCACACATAGCTAGAGATAGAAGACCTGAATAGAATTGTTTCTCTTCTCTTCAACACTACGGTATCCTGACAAACTGGAAACTAAGCAAATTGTTACGGTAAAAGTGTTCATACCTTTTATACCTCAAAAATATCAAAGTCTAATTTTAATGATTTCGACCAACAATGGATTTCATCATCTTCCAGGCAAAAGTTATCGAAAGTATAAGTGAATTTAACTCTCACTGGCACAAATAAGTTTGCTTGGCTCATTGGTTCATATTTCAGTAACACATAGCAATGTATGCAGCAAATGTATCAGGAAAATTCGCACTTAACATGGCATTCTACAGTTCCAAAAATGGATAATTTTCAAACCTTGTCAACTTTCAAAATGATCTCAGTATTTCAAAAAGGCTTTGAAAGGATTCGGCGAAACAGTTTCTTCATGCAACACGAATGGGATGGGTTAGTCAAAAAAAAAAAAACTGCACGAATGGGTGAAAACTTTGTCAAACTCTAGATGTTCCAGTCTAAAAAATGAATTCGTGCAGTAGAAACCTTGAATTCCGACTTATTAGGTGCAAGCCATCGCCTGATCCTAGTTTCTCTCAGTATTTAAGTGCAGAGAAAGAAAGAAGAAGGGAAATTTCTTCTAATTGTCGAAACATGGAGGTATCAGTATTCTGAAACAACGATAAATTAATGTGATAAAACAATGAAATCGGGATCTCTCTAAAATCTATAATTTAAAAAACTGAGGAAGAAAATTCTGTTGCAAAGCTGTTTCTTCTGTCCTCAGTTGAAAAATCACTGCCAACCGAATTTCTCTACTTTCATTTTTTCAGCTCATATTTAAAACAAGACAAATTAGTTTGTCTCAAATACCAGCAGTTTGTGATGAAGAGTGATGGTAACTTCTGAAAAAGTTTTTTCTGCGGAGTTTATAGCGAGTGGTAAGAAAGTTACTAACGTGCGCCATATTTAGAATGAATACAAAGCAGCAGATATTCCATTCATTGCATTATTGTTTCAAATATCCACGAAGGGTTGCTGGTCAGCTTCATTCAAATTTGATAGCAACAAAAACAATTTCCATTTCCAAAAAATTCAAATTCAAAACTTGCAATGTATTGTGAATTGGCTGGAAGCCACAATGGCAGTAAAATGTTTCAACAGAGAATGAAATTCGAACTTTACTTTTTTTTAGAGGCGAAAATGACACAAAGATGAACTGCAGAAGTGGCTGATTTTTTTTGCAATAACTTTTGAAAAATATGCAACACTAATTACTGATTTTTTGTATCAGGCCGAGATACTACTTTTCAGACGTGCCATGGAACTTCAGGTTTCACGTGTTAATCACGTAAGACAAACTTCTCTGCAAGCTATCCAATAAGATACGCATGCACTTCAAAGGAAACGCGGATGGGTTCGGCGCCTCTTGCAAGTTCAGTGAAACTGAGGACGAGTTTATTTGATACTGCAAATAATTGTAAACTACAAATGTCTGGCAAAACAGACAACAGGTTCATTTACAAAGAGATTGCTATAAAGTGCTGGACATGAATATTTAGAGATCGTTGAGGACAAAGTGCAGAGAACAATTGGTTGAGGCAAAAGCTTCAAGTATGCCAAGTAGGAGTAATTCCAGTGACTTCAAGTAATTGAGAACGAAGAGGGGGAGAAGTGCAGGTGAAGATTGGGATCATGCAAGCACTGCTGTTGATGGCATTGACGACACTGACGATGATTAATGATACTTTGAGGAACACGTCCGCTCGCAGTGGATAGGATGTGGTCGCGATTTTTTCACGCTACTTACATGATGGTTAGACTTGAGTCCCAGAATAAAAACAGAGCACTGGCTGCGGAATGTTTTAGATTTCTGCCTTAATCTGATATAAATCAGTTTGCTTCCAATTACAATTAATCCTTTAAACAATGGATTCCTTCAACTTCACTGTTCTGAAGCCGTTCAACTAAATCACAAAAAAGCGAACATTATGTATGAGAATGAACATAACTTGAAAAAAGACCAAGCACAAATTGGAAAATCTTATTGTGAATTTTACTGCGAGGAAAATTGAAGAAGGAATATTCTCAGGGCGACGTTATGTCACATCATTGTAAATCATAAGTCACTCGGGAACAGAAGAGTTTCTTCCACTTCAAAAGAATGAATGAGATTGCTTTATTCATTACAATACACCACCAGTGAAATCCGTCCTCTGTGGAAATAAATTCATTGAGAATTTTGCAGCGATTCATCCCTTTAGAAAGGCTGACCCATTTTATGTACCTTAGAGCTATAACTATGCTTGGTGAAAAAAATGGATTTTGAAGAAAGCAGAGGCAGTGCTCTGTATTCGAGATCTCTTGATGAGGAACAAATGCACCAGCTGCTCCTGCTGTTTATTGGAAGCGACGACAGTGCTTTGAAGAATAAAAAGTAGAAGTCTGCGACGTCTAAGGCTATTCACATCTAACAACAAATGCAAACAAATTAAAAAAATCACGGACAAAAAACAAAAAATTGTGGGAAATATTAATTATAAATTAGGGAGATGGATGAATGCGAAGTTGCTAAAACAGAATGGAAATCAATCACTTGTCCTCGATAGGGCGTTTTCTTCAAAGGAATTGAGTTGCTGGAAGAAAAAACATGGAAAAGGGTTCCATGCGGATGAAATCGAAACAGGAAGGGACGGATATGCAAATGCTGTTCGATCCTTCCGTTTCGAACAGTAAGTGCGACCAGCTATCATAGACTACCACAGAGTACCAATGGTGCAGTAGTACCAATGAGAGAATTAAGACACAGAACACAAGCGAACTGATCTAAAACACAGAAGCACATCGATGATCTGCTGTCAAATGCTCACTTATCGGTTATGTGGACGTTCATAGTATTTTACTAATTTGTTCTACGACTTGTATTTCAACCCCCCACTCCTCATTTCCTCTTACAGATAGCATGGACATCTGAAATTGGCCTGGAAATAGCTGAAACTGAAGTAAGAGGAGGAAGAAGCGGTAGGAATGAAATTACACACTTACATACATGAACAGCCACAATTCCATTACATTTTGCGAACTGTTTTTGCGAAGAAATCCATGTTTCAACTGATGCACAGTGGCTTCCATCAATGTCCCCACCATCAAGCCGGGCTTTTACCTTTTCATGTGACCGAACTTACTCGTCCACCTCAGCTAAACCGGAACCCGACACGTCGACTCTTGCCATTATTGCACCATTTTCCCGGCAGAAAGAAAGAGAATAAACGTTATCGTATTTCGACAAAAAAATTCAACTTATCAAGGGATGCTTATATTGAATTTTGATGCAGCGTGATAAGAACCAAAGAAAGTTTGGTTGTCAGAAGTTCTTGTTTCCTACTTCGGTATTTTGAAAAAAAAATTGGATCCTTTCGGCAATTAGTGAACATAATTGATTTTCTTCAATACTGATATTAATAAATAGATGAATGAAAAATGAAAATGGCAAATTGATTTGCATATATCAATACATTATCATATGCAGCGAAGCAAAATTGTGATAAAGGAAAATAACAGGATGAACGATTTCTTTGAAGCTCTGTGAACAACTGGAAAACCAGAATGATGAAGAAACGGCGGTATCAAATATCAAAGAAGTACTGAAGTATTCTTGAAACTTTTCAAAAAAGTTTTATCTAATTCTTGGTGATTAACTCTTTCTTTTATAGAATTGTCTTAGGAAACCTCATTAGAAATGATTATTCGCTAGCGTAACAATAAATGCTTGCATCAGTAGTCCGTTTGTGATGATTAAAGTGGTCGGACCTTGCTGAACAATTTACCATAATCTCGTCTCTTATTACCGATTCCCGCCATGAAATCTTTTGGCCCAATTCTCGAGCAGTTTCATTGGTAATCGATAGTTTATTCCTCCTCAATAACTGGCTCAACAATTCAACATCTCCCTGCCGAAACAAACTGTAAATGAGTTCTAACCTTTGCAAACGGATGTTGTGATTCATTGTGAACTGTAACGCGAATATAAATCCGCCAGCAAGGTAGAAACGAAAAGCTTACGAAAGAATCTGCTAGTCTGAATCAAAATATAAAGATCAGTACGACAACGATGTCAGTTTGTTAACTTTTCCCAGCAAAAGAGAAAGAGTCGGAGGAGCCCGCATTATTATTTCTTCCGATAGCATAGCAATGAAGTCAAACTTGCGGTTGACATCTGACCATCAAACGAAAAGTTGACGCTCATTTGAAATGTGAAATGACAAACACCAAAGACTGAAAACACTTTCACACTGACAAAAAACTGAATTACAGATTGGATCCATTTCTCGGCCACCAACACTGCAAATTTGCTTCTAAGCAAATGAAGGGTTCTCACCTCGTTACTAAAAACAACAATTTGGTCCACCACAGTTTCCAGTGGTCAGAGAAAAGGATCGTTGGCGTAGAACCGCTTGGAATAAAAGTAATTTATGCCTCACATCAGATGTCTTCACTATAGTATATGTCCATTTGATAATTTCAACACTTTTCTGCTTTGTATTTCTTTGGTGCTGTAAGGGAGAACCAAGTAGATGAAACATCCGAATCCAAAGGTGTCAATTCCAAGAGAAGCTTAATCACAGCAAATTGTCGTAGATGAAGAAAACACTTTGACCATTCAGACACAAAATTGATTACTTTTTCCTTTTCCCTTTCATCTTCTTTTGTTCATTCTATCTTATAATTAGACACCAAAAGTTCCCCAACCAATAATTTTGCAACTAATTGTTCAAATCAAAATGAAATCCAAATTTGAACATGACTTTCCACAAACGTGCCCCTTCATGAATCATTTAAAAGGCACTCGAAGAGAGGAAAAGAAACAATCACAACCTCAGGTTTACAAACCAGAAAAAAAACATTCACAACCTCAGGTTTACAAACCAGAAAAGAAACATTCACAACCTCAGGTTTACAAACCAGAAAAGAAACATTCACAACCTTAGGTTTACAAACCAGAAAAGAAACATTCACAACCTTAGGTTTACAAACCAGAAAAGAAACATTCACAACCTTAGGTTTACAAACCA
>JABVXS010000015.1:26657-73394 GCA_013365335.1 Madathamugadia hiepei
ACCTTAGGTTTACAAACCAGAAAAGAAACATTCACAACCTTAGGTTTACAAACCAGAAAAGAAACATTCACAACCTTAGGTTTACAAACCAATCATTGAATTCTGGAAAAGGCTATACATCATTTGTTTTTCATTTCAATGCTTTTTTCTCTTTGCATAAGAAATATACTGAAAATTTCAAAAGCAGAAGCATCTGTTTGTCATACAAATATGGAAAGCAATGCTTCGTACTGTATTCAAGGAAATGGTTCCTTTCTTCATTAACTTCTTTAACACTAAGAATTATAAGTGGTCGAGAAAGAATCTGTTCACGATGAGTGCTGCCTCGGCTGAGGCTTATTTTTTAGCGAATGAAAGGATAGGTTAGTATTTTTGGAGAGAAAGAGAGTCTATCATTTCGGTGGTAGAAATATTCACTTTTAAATGAACAAGAAGAATCAATTGCTACGGTTGAGCTGCTGAAGAAGGTCATTATTGAATGATAGAGTTGACCTCGAGAACTTATTATCTGTCACACCAGAAGTTTCCACTGACTAGATGTGGCTGATTCTGGTTGACAGTCAAACTTCCTGTTGGTATCCTTTCTCAGCAGATCGTTGAAATGATCAGCACATTGCGAAATTGCAAGATTGATGGAAATCTCATGGCTAAGCTGATCCTGGTCTACATCGCCGGGCAACATCATACAGCTCATTCCAGGACGTTCACAATCTCTCATTTGACAGTATGTCGATATTAGCGGAAAGTTGCGATAGACAATTACGGCACTGTTTAGAATGGAATTAGAAGTTTGCGTAATTAATTAACAAAGGTAAGATTAACAACTTTTCACTAACGAAAGCACAGAATGAATAAATGCAACAAGAAAAGTTAAATAATAGTAGTAAAGAGTGAGGAAAAGTTTATTCCATCGTTTTATTTTGCAGTGAGTTTTGGCAGTGGCATAATGCATGACAGTGTTGTCCTTCTTGTCACGACAAATGGACATCATGGAAACAGCCACTGAGTAGCAAAAACAGACAGAAAAAGTGGCGCCGTCTATATTGGTACTGTAAAATTGTGCGCAGTTCCCAGAACTACTACAAATTGCCACTGCCAACTAGCGCCACTACTTGGATGGGATGTTTCCTAAATTGATCATCAGAATGTAACTGATAATGTTCAGATCAATCAATTGATCAGGGAGCTATTATAGAATGGATATCAGCAATCGGTTTGGGATGGGACGAGCAAACAGCAAAAAACAATGCAACTAGAAGATTAATGGAGTAAAGAAAACATGAGAAATTGAAACTGCACAAAGAGACAACAATGAGTAAGTGAATGCTATAAATTACATAGAGCTTCGAACTTGAAAATTGGAAAGCAAAGCTGAATAAGGTAAGTAAATAGACTGGGAGGTTCGGATGAAACTTAAGGACACATTGTCAATGAGATGAAGCGCTTCAGTTTTTAACTGGCGAATCTATCCGTTCTTTAATATTGCAACCGGAGTATTGAAACTAATTCATGGAGAAGTACCTAACTAATCACAATTCTTGAAAGCAATTTTTCAAAATACCAAGCAAGCATCGAGTTCACCTCACCATTAGTTTACTCACAAAGCAACTAGAATATTTGCTGGTGAAAATCAGAAAACAGACATTTCAGAAGTTGCTCTCTAATGAGCCAATCCACAAAATTGCATAATACATATTTCTAACTCGTAAGTCTTTGCTCAAAAAAGGCCATTGCCTTAATTTGTACTCATTAAAAGTTTCAAATTCTGTAAAGGCGGGGAAATACACACATGCTGATTCAGTGCCCGAAAATTACAAAGCACTGGTCAAGGTGTTTCACTTCACCAGCCGTCCAATGCGATCCAGAAGGGAATCAGGTAAATTTCAAATTGGGTACTGTATTTGACTATTCTGTGCTGCTTTTCGTAACCAACACGACGAGCAATCTTTTCTTTAGCGCAATGCACCATACCTTCTTCCAATCTCTGACCGATCCGTTGTCCACCTCAATCTCTTTTATTGTGCCCTCAAACTTCGTTCTCTTAGTAGCAAGCTAGTGTTGGACTGAGAGAATGATTCCTCAACTTCTGATCCATACATACTTCAGCACTGAGAAACTGAATAGAAAACCGAGATTTATATGTTTGTAGCAGGATATTGGATGATAGCTTCAGTTTTCGAACTGACTTACTGCAGATGAACGATTACTATGAAAGAGAAGATGAGAACGAAGAACCTCCATAACTCTTCTGCCAAGGTTCAAACTTGCTCATCATTCGAATTACAAATGAGTTGTTGCAGATAATAGATTACCTGATTCGGTTCCTTAATAAGAGTGGAGATTTCTCTTAATCTACAGGTGAATTTCATCGTCAGCAAAGATGCAATCAAATTCAGCTGATCTCTAAACGACCTGAATATACCAGTTAGAATATAAAATTATTAATTATTGAGATTCATGATAAGATCATCATTTTACAGACACACTCCTGAGAAATTAGGTGCGTGTTGGGTCATTAGAAGTCACATTCAGAAATGGTTGAAGTTGCACTCAGGTAGACGGCTTTCTTATGGATATATCAAGTAAAAAATGAAATACTGATAGCTCCTTAAGCTTGACTGTTAAGTCTATGCAGTCCGATACCTAGAAGTACTAAATAAAAGTAGTTTTCCGGTGAAAAGGAAGGAAACACTAGAATTTGCTGAAATTTCATAAATCATTTTCCTCTAACCTGAAGCTATTCGAAATTTCATTTGTTCAATACGAATAGTTCAATAAATCATTTATCAAAAACGCCAGAATTGGCGAGATTGAATAAATATAATAAATTTATTTTATCGCCTTTCCAATCTGTCATTGTCAACCTTTAATGGAAATTATATGCCTTAAACCTGATGAAACATCTGAACGTCTCTATTGGTCGGTCCATGCCAGTCATTTGATTTTCATAATTATTGCAAAGATAATTAATCTTAGCGGCGTTAAGTAATCTTCACTATTTCAGGTATACATTGCTTCTGTGTCGGGTTCGTATTCAGTCCCATCCAGAATTATATCTAGACATGCCCGAATGTTCGACTCAACACTCATTCCTAGTATTCCTACCACATTTCGGACTTCTTTTGCACAGGGCAATTTCATAGCTCTTAGGTTAGCAACTTCAAATATCATCATATTCTGCAGCATTTTGGTATTATTTGGATGCAAAACACGGCATGCTAAAGGAGCAATTTGACAGCACGATGAATATTCCTATCACACAAAGTCCTGGCACTGCACTTGAAGTGATAGGAGGAAAATATCGATGAACACTACACTGGTCTTAGCAAAACTTCTGCAGCATCCAACAACGAATACGGTGTATAGGATACCACAGAATTCGTTCTGATACCTCGTTACTATGATTTTAATGGAACAAGCCAGAAAGACAACCAAGTGGTGACTCTGACCTAATTAAGCCGGCGTTCAAATCAAAATCACTGAAGAAAAAAGATAAAAAAGCACGGAGAGGATTATAAATCTGTAATAAGCGGAAAGACATTGTTGGCAGCAAACGGGGGACATCGAGTTACGAAGAGAAAAAGAATGGAGTCTTGGGCGCTTCGACTCGGCGCGGTCCATATATCACCCTTCCTTTCTACGTCACACCTCTTCCATGCTCCGCTTCTGTCTCTTTTCCTGTACACTCTTTTAAAGCGCCGACGCTAATTAATCTTCAACTAGTTGAGACATGGCCATGCATTATTTAACTCGTGCCATTCCCTTTTTCAAGTCCACAAATGTCTACCTTTCGTGCCAAATGTTGCAACAGAAAAGAAGCGAAGAAGAACGGTTCATGTTTGGAGAATCGCATTTCAAATCCTTCATTTCAAACTTTGGTATCTTCATCTCTCAATCATTTAGCGTTCTGCAATAGGCGAAATTAAATTAGCATGAAACCTGGAGCATTTGCTGATCATAACAGAGCAGAGATACTCGTTTAAACCAGCGGAACCGATCGTTGATGAGTAACTGGGATGATAGCCGCCGGATTGGGTAAAGTATATCTCATGTTACATTCTTCTAGCTCAATTTCTTCAATGTTAAACATACGCATTAAGTTCACGCTTCTTTCTCTCAGGAAGAAAAGGTAATGACAACTTCCGACAACAATATCAATCACAACTATTGCAAGAAGACCATCAGGAGGCTTGAACTCTCCAACTGGCAAAATTTTGAGCTGAGACAATGCCGAGTGTCCCAGTGTCCCATCCCATCGCTCTCCTACAATATTTCCCTTCCATCAAACTGAGGGTTTTCAAAAGATGAAAATAAAAATGGCATCGTGCCAAACTTGAGTTATCGTCGACAGACTTAAGTCACAGATTACTTCCACCGACAGTGCTGGAATCTAGCGTATTATATATACCGACGGAAAAGAGACGGAGTACAATTACGTGACTGGTCGTGTCGAGAATATAGCCTTCCTTATTCTTACACTTCTACTATTTAGGAGAATGAGCACTGACAAGCCAATTGCAGCACATTTTGACAAAAGCACCGAGCTGTCATGTGGATTCAGAATTCTTTGATAGACGATATCTTGTCCTGCATTCGGAACCTCTGCCGGTGCCAGTAGTAAAGAGTTCATTTTTTCGAAAAGAAAATCTCTTGCTACAGGTATATTCCTTCGTGGGGAAGTATAGAAGAAAATGAAGGAAAAGGCTTTGCTCTTCGCATTCAGGACGACCTCGAATGGATGGATCTGTTTGTAAAATTCATTTTTTCAAAGAAAACTATCTGATAAGGAAGGATGTTCGCAGGTGCAACAGCGCCGTGTTGCACATTGACCTCATCCATCATTCAGTTGTCACATTTTCTTCCATTAAGACAAACAAAACATTACTGCCAATTACAATAATAACGTGCTAATCCACATTGTCCCCAAGGAAATAATGGCATTGCGATGATGCAACGTACTTCAAGAAATGCCTGGGACGGCAAATGAGATTTGTATTGGCAACATTGGTACCTTTTGGTTTGGGCAGTGCTGCATGCCTAACTAAGCAAAAAGATCTAACTTTCAGCCACTCTCTTTTCCTCGCCACCACAAACTGCTACGGTCCGATTGAATTATCAACAAGCTGCAAGACTTGAAACTTTCAGGAATTTTTCAAACTTCTAAAAATATGTATTTAATTTAAGTTATGTTAGCTACGATCAAAATACTTGAATGGTGTTCAAATGACGTTGGACATTTGCGATGCAACAATGGGCGCCGCTTGTTTGTTCTGTTTGGGATGACTTTTAGAAATGATGTAAGCAAGCAGTCATTGCACTAAATCCCCAGTTTCATGGGCAAGTAATTTGATTAAAAAGAAAAGTAATAATTCATGATTTTCTAGCATTACTATCATCCTACTGCTCAGCATGGTCTGATCATCTAATTGGACAAGTAAATTATCTTTCACTTGAAAAATATTTTAGCATTCGTCTGTAACCTTGGATGCATGATTGATTATTAAAAAACGTTTAAAGCATAACCAATTTGTCTTATTGAAGAGGAATTTGAAAGTTACAATAATCTAAAAATAAATTTCACATTTTCTAAGCAATGAAATATTCATTCCATCGATTACACCTCCTTTCGAAACATTCGGATGGAGTTTATTGCAAAGTTTTACAGTATGAAGGGAAATGCTACGAAGGACATTCAGGGTGAGACAGCCAGAATTAGAATTAGATTATCCTGAATGTTTGGTGAGCCATCATGTGAAACGACGATGAATGTTTATGTCTATCTGTGAGTAGAAGCGGCTGATCGGCAAATGGTATTTTCCAACTCCTAAGGTTGTAAATTTTCCCATCGGTTTGGAAATGAACAATCATCCACATCAGACGAGTAATCCACCGTTCACTTAAGAAAAAAAACTTTTCAGTTTTTTTTAGTGTGATCCTGAATAAGACAAACAAAAGCATACTGAAGAGGAAAGATATTCCGAAGTGTGATGGTCGTATTGATCGGATGACATTGCCCGAAATGCTCAGGAATCGCTCAGCGATCCTTCTGACTCTAATTGTGGGCCTTCTGATCAATTAATTAATTAGTCAATCAATTAATGATGAATGAATTATACATAATTCAGATAATAACCTTATATTTTGCCAACAAATGTAAAGAATATAATGAAAAAGGACATGGGAAAAAGAGAAACTAGGAGGTATGCTTGATGAAAGTAAGATAGTAACGAAAAGAATTTAAATCCCTCCGAGCACTTCTAAACCTAAACTGAAATTCATCTGTTAACAACAACTTCATAAAGGTTCTGAAAATTCTTTACCGGCAAGAAAACAATGCATGAAGTTCTCCCAGTAGTCATTGATCGGCTGAAGTTTTCATCGTCATCTAACTGACAGGAGTGATTCAAACCAGATCAAACAGCCATATACCATTAGCCAGAAATGATGCTGATCTTTGTCTTCTTAAAATCTTACCACAAAGTTGCAATATGAACAAAAAACAGAAAACGTTGCTTAAAACCAAATGGAAGTAGTAAAATTGCTACTTCAAACTTTTGTGTTAGAATTTCGATTTAATCTAAGTTTGTAGCGAATCCCAAGGACATATGATTGATGCATTCATTTAGCACTGTGCTTTGCCAAGTTTGCACTAAGTAATACAGTAATATCAGACATACTGTGCAGTGTATTTCAGATCTTCCAACTTTGTCTAATGTGGTCACTGGAAAATCTGCCCATTCCGCCTATTTAATGCTATTTTCGGTCTGTTCAAAAACCAAAGCCAATCCTTAAAATGATTTAACTCTCAGCTAAGTGAATGGCATAAAACATTCCTGAATCAATTGATGGATTACTGGTTCTTATAAAGTACTTTCAGTTTCACCTCTGACCTCAAGTAGTAGCAGCAAGAAAAATTCGTTACTACGAAGAAAAAAAATTGTTCTTGTCAGAAATGTATGATTTATTTGTTTAATAAAGGCATTTTGAAATCCTTTCTTCCTACACTAGTCTCAGTGTCCTCTTTTGTATGACCTCAAGTATTTCAGTTTACTAATCATCATTGAAATAGTATTTCACGCTTATTTAGGCATTCAAATGGTAATTAAGATTTCTAATTTCCCAAATAATCTCACATTAGTACAGTCTCACATCAGGAAGAATAAAAAGACTCTGAACAAAATGCACTTCAAGGTAAATAAAAATTAACTAATCTTAGTTACCCTTTTAATTGCTTAACAAATGGGAAGCACTTGAAAATTAATGTTTGCCGAATGTAACTGTTTTTAAACAAGTTTTCCACAAGGATTTTAAATTTCAAATTTGGTCCGAATGAACAAACACTTATAAATTACTTTTCAAAATAAGAAAAATGCAGTTAAAAAGAGAAAAAGTTGAAGAGAATAAGTTTCATTTGTCTTCTTGTCCCACTTGTTCAGTGTCTTTTATGAATGATTGTTTAATCGTTTGCAAGAATGAATTATTTTGTTGCAAAACTTATATTTCGACTATAGTGTAGCAGGACTCCTCTCTGAAAAATTTGTTAAACTTAGTTGGAACTCTCATTGGTCTTCGGCATCTAGGGAAGCTACAAGTCACAGTCATCCTCACCGGAAATACATTTATTAAAAAGCCAAATTGGCAGTTGTTTTCCCTCACATAGGAACTTAACTAATGAACAGTATGTCTACAAAGAAGATATGTCGCATGCATTCTCTGTGTTCGCCTCACAAGACTTGTTTATTCTTTTAAACGTATTCATTTTAATTAGCCATCTAAAGCATTCAAAAAAAATAAATCTTCAACCCGTCTCCGAGTCAGTTCTGAAGTTCTGCCACGCAAGCCCTGCCAAGTTCTATCGAGCATTTCAGAAGACTGTGCAACCACCTTATATTGATATCCTTTCTAGCGTTCTAGGAATTTAGGGTTCACTCCTGTCAAGGACTGTTTGAGAGATCGTTTCATGGACTGCATTGATAGAAGTCATGTGATAGTCTCGCGGCAAAGATTTCATTGCTAGGCTCGTGAAAAGGTGAACTGTTCGCTTTATTCATTTTTATCTCAGACAAGTAGAGAGCAATGTCGACAGATCCATATTTTATCTCAACTATAAGTGAGAAGAATGCCATCCAAATCAATCACACATGGATGGGATGGTTAGGTAATTGTTTTTGAACAATCTGACTCGTTGTGCAAGCAAATATGGTGACCTTTACCATTTGCTCTTTGAGAACGACGGTATTTTGAGGATATTAGATCACTACGTTGATAACTTAACTTACTCAAGAATAAGTCCATTGTCTGAAATAGTAACTGGTGACATTGAAATGGAAGTGTTGGTTGACAGAGAAATTTGAGAGGATGTCAAGGAATGAAAGTGATCTTATAAACTTTCATTGAAATACGCATCAACAGAGTTCTTCTAACTTCACTGGCAAATTAAGCCTTCAAGCCTATAAAATCCAATTGGAATAGCGTCTAATTTGAAATGTTCACAGCTGTTAACCACACTGTTTTATTTGCCGTGAGAAAACAATTAAATTAGTGCGAAGTTGAAGTATAATTGAAGACCTTCGAACTTTTAGATTTGAATAAGTTTGGATTTAGAAAAAACTTGAGTAAGAACAACAAAACAGCAAGTGGAAAAATGAATGGTGGTAAGGAGGAAGATGAGGACGAATGTATTGATGAGATTACAGGTATTGATAAATGAAAGAGAGTGGAAGCAGAAGGAAGAGAAGGAGAAGACAAGAAAGAATAGAGTTAAGACAGGTAATTAATATAATTGCTGGAAAATGCACAGATGATTCGGTGACCATTGAAAAGTACTCTGAGGATAATTTCTGGAAAAAGGAAAAGAGGGAATGGAAGAACGGATAGACAGAGAGGCGCGTCGATGGGAAAGTACGATAAGAGTCACACAGTTCAACAGCTATACTACACACTCGCTGATCGTTTGGCATGGAATAAAACAAGCCTCGTGGAGATGATGCATTTTCATTTTCAAATTGTTACCTATCAACAAACACGATGACGCTGTTAGGTAGAGAAAAATCGATACTGGTGACAGTGAAGGTGACGGTGATACCATAGTAGCTGTGATCAGAGTGCTGATAATGCTGCAGATATCACTCTTCCAATCATTCCTTGCATTTTGCATGAGAATGTTTCAGTTACTAAAATGATATAATTGCAGAAGAATGTCTGTCGCAAGAGAAACTGATGAGAAAACAATGATCATCCTCTTTCACTTCATAGTTCGTGTGCAGAAAGCAGAAGCTGGAAAAATAAAGCAAAATGTCTGTTAGAGGAGTACTTTGAAGAAATCACACTGTGTAGGTTCGAACTCGATATGCATTGGGCTCAATTACAGCGACAGGTGACATTCCACCCAAACCATACGACATTCTTCAAACATTAGATCGAGGTGTAACCTGTCAGGGCCTCTTTGAATGATGTCAAACAGTTTCGCGGTAAATGAAAGATAATTTTAATATTCAAACTTCTTCTCTTCACGGTGTCTAAAAATTGTTGAATCGGTTAACTATTCATGCACTACTTGTGGTCATTGCAGAGTTTATCTTGGTTATTTTGAAAATTAGCCTTCTGAAGTGAAAGGAGGCGTATTCATCGCTATGATGAAGATATGCCCTCAGTATCCCACCCTTATAGAAAGGTTCGAATAGTTGAAATAAGCGAAGGAAATTTTGAAAGTTTTTCCACCGTTGCTTATTTCTTTTTCCTGTTCTTTTTGTGCTGGTAAGCTTGGAAAAAATATAAATTAGTTTTGGGGACAGAAAAAGAGACTGATTAAAGGAAAGCAGTGATCATGCCAAGGACCAACACTCTGTTCCCACCTTGGAAAATACGCTCCAAAACATTTTTTAACAACTGCAAATCGTTGAAAAGGTTCAGCCTCGACATGCTGAAATACCTGTGCAAGATTCTAAATACTGCCAGTGAGAAGGGAAACCAAATATTTAGGACGTGATTTTCGTTTGCAGAGAACAGTTCTTATCATTTGAAAAAGTCAAAAAAATGAAATCGGAAAATTTGTTCGAGCAAGCAATTGACTTGATAAATATGCAAAAGGATGCACTAATCCTCGAACAGATAATAATCATGAAAACTTCCCACTCAGCCACTGATCTTCAAAACTGAAATTTGAAGCGAATTGCAGAAGAGAGCGAATGTTTCGAACAAAACTTTCCACTGGATTTAAAACAAATTTCATCAATATTTTGCGCTTTTTAGTAGCATAGATGGCGTGCTGTAATAGAGAACATGGATGAGGTGATTTGCATTGCACATTCCGTGCAGTACTTCCCTCATTGAAAAACACTGATAGCTGTGATTGCACTTTGACAAAGGAAAGATCACATCTTTCCCACTTCCTATCCTCTACTCAGCTCATTGCTATTGTAATCTCAGAGGGAAATAGGAAACGAAGAATAATTCGCAATAAATTTAATGTAATCCATTAAACATTTCACTGTAATTTAATATCACTTTCATCTTCTTTAGTTTCCATTTACCTAACCCCAATTCCTTGCATTTCACAACGCAAGAGAATGGATATTTCGAAATTCAACCAATATTGTTTCATTGCAACAAATAGTCAAATTGTTTCTTCCTTCAGCATCCAACGCATCATCTCCCCGGTGGAAGGAGGGATATTTGGGGACCACAAATTCCTTTATATTCTGTGGTAATAATGTTGACTGATACGGTGTGCTGGTAGCTCTTTGATCTATGAATGCCTCCTAATCCTAGCAACAGTCCAGAAGAGATCTCTCAACATCACTGATAAGAATTACATCAGCCGGGTTCCGAGATTTCTCAAAATCCCCACTGCTTGATGAGAATATTGCGCTTTGATATTTATTCGCCACATAGTTTTTATTTAAACAACCAAATCTCTAAAAGGCAAAGTTAAAGTCACTGGAATCAAAATGGAGCCACAATGTCCAGTTTATGATATACTTCTGCCCGCCAACTGGCCAGGAATGATGTATCGCGATCTGATTGGCCCACATCAATAGAGCAAATTGTATATAAACTTCGATTATCCTCCAAGAATCAGTTCACTTCTGGAATCGATGACTATCTCAACCGTTCCGACGACGGCAATATCTTCGCAACCAAGTTGGATTTATTATCAGTTTCAATATTATTCGTCACGCTCATTATTCGCTGTATTCGTTTTCCAATGCGTTTCTAGTTTATTTTCTTATTCGAATAAAGTTTTATAACCCAAGTTCAAGCTCTCCCGTAACAAGTAACGAAGAAACCTGCGCTTACCCAAATCGCGTCAATTTCACGACATATCAGTGCTTCTGCTATTAGGCAACCAAAAGAGTCCTCTGATCAACGGACCATTCTGTAGAGATTTTTAATTTGAAGAAGTTTCAGCAATTTCAAAACATATCTGATTCCTTGTTTGACATTTGCGATTCTCAACGCTTCAGAATCTTTGCGTCTTTACAAATATGTCATCAAGTCATTCCATTAAAGTCAATTTATTAAAATTTAAACATATCAGTAAATAATAGATATGGCAATAACAAAAACCAATACTTCGATGCCATTAAGCAACTAAGAGAGTCCTCTGACCAATCGACCATTCTGTGGAGGTATTTCATTTGAAGAAATTTCAGCATTTCGACGATTGTGTGGGTGACCACGTGGATGATATTGATGAAACAAGGTGACACCAACATATTGTGCCAAACATTTTGTTCCTGACTGCGTTCCATTTCGCCCTCTTTAGCTTCAAATCGGAAACAGATTCAGAACATTTTCCAATTCGGTATACTACTCATCAACAAGATCATTTCCCAGCATTTCCCTTGAAATTCTCCTTAAAGATTTTTTATTGAGCCTATTGTCGTTTAGTAAGCTAGTTTTTCCAGTGCAATTTGAACGACGCTGATAAGAAAGAAAGAAATGAAACAAAATGACAAAATTTTAATTCTATTCGAACTACGAAACATCAAAAGACAAAAATTGTCGTTTGAATTTTTCAAATATTTACAATTCTTACTTTCTACGGCCGCCGTTATAAAAGTATTTTCTTCAAAATACTTTAAATATTGAGAAAATGAACATAGTGGCTCTCCCACGGAATGAAGTCGTAGAAGTACAACAGTGAAGTAATTCCAGAGCAGACATATCCACTATCTTAAATTTCCAAGGAAACCTGCGCTAGAAGCTGAGCGGAAAAGGCGAAATTGAAGTTAAACGAAAGTGGTTGTTCTTAAAACATTTTTTTCTAATCCTACCATCCTAATCAGCATGTAAGGTGACGTAGAGACCTTCAAATTGCAATTATTCACAATCTTCATTGAAAATAATTACAACAAAAAGTCAGATGCTCCGTGAAGGAAATATAACAGAGTTAGTGGAAACAGCCGGGTATGAACTTGAACTTCAAATCACTTCTAAATAATGACGATTACAAATAAGCAGCTTCTAATTTCCTTAAAATAGTGAAAAATAAAAAACGAATAGTGAAAATGGTACCCGCGATTTGTGTTAAGCGAATTGAATTGAGTTTCAGATCAGAGAAGGAAATGGTAGAAATGTTGAGGAAGAAAGAATAGATGACAGAAGCTATTAATTGGTTTCATAAACTCTTTCTTGCTAATAAATTCTTGTTAAAATCAGAGGCATTATCATTATCAATGGTGGGAATCTGGATCTGTTCCGCTCCTCTGCCTGATACCGAGGTAGCTATTTCTAAAGAATGCCGTGATTCCGGCCGATAAGATAATGGATGCACTATTGATGAGTCGTCATTAGTGCTCCTTTCTGTAGCTCTTTCACTAATTTGTACTTCGTTTGCTGGTGTACCGTCCTGTATTGTCCTCCCTTCGTCTTCTGAGGCTCTTTCTTCTTCCAACTGTGGCCTGAAGTTTCAGTTCTTATTTCAAAAATGATGTGCCAAAGATATATGAATAAATTAGACCTTCCAGATACAAAGAATTGCGGATTCCGGTGGTACTCACCTAGTGAATGGAGGTAATTTAGTAGCATCTTCATAAGTTGGTAATGGTGGCAGGTTGTCTCGATTACAGGTCCCTCCTGAAAACCTTTGCGTACAAACAAATTTTGAAACATTCTATGAAAATATGTAATTTTCAAAGCTGTAGTCAATATTTCTTGTATTCCTGACCTCTATGAGGATTTATGACGTAAGGAGGAGGTCCTTCATTAGGGAATGAGATGGTTCGAAATGACGGAATTCCAAAATCTTCCGGTACCACCACATTGCCACGACGTGAACTAATTTCACGTCTACCATTTGCGAAACGATTTTGTACCTAAAAAAGAACTGAATGTAAAAATTCCTCGCTGCAATAGCAAGTACGGGAAAAGGTGAATTATGGCATATATAAGGTACTGAAAAAAGAATTTCCGATAAATTCAAAATAATTTCTGGTAAATGCCACATTTTTCTTAGAAAACATAAGAGTGAAAACACCGTACCTGCATTCTATGCTTCATCAACAAATACATGGAAAGAAGGAGGACGGCGATCATCACCACGCTGAATATGGTGCTCGATAAATCTCGGGTGAGCAGGTCATTGTCCTGATAGATATTCTGCAATGTACTTTTTTTTTCCTTTTTTTCTCAGCGTTTGTCTTACTAAGTTGCAGGGTCCGCTACTAAGGAGCATCGTCTTCGTGCGTTCGGCCCCATAGATGCAAGTTGTTGTGTTCCATTTTCCTTATTAGCCATTGCCCTGAACGCGGTCGCTTTCTCTTCTTATCTTTAAGTGTTTTCTCTTGTATTTGTTGCCCATTTCGTCCAGGTGGCAGCTATTTTTATTGCGTAGAATTCATCTTTCATACGGCCATCGTCGGAGATTGTTGAGCCAAGCTATTTGAAACTGTTGCATCTCATTCTTCATGCCACTATCTTTGTCCGACCGACCAGGCGCAGAGATCTGTTGTCGGAGGTAACATATCTGGGGATTGAAACGTATTTAAAAGTACTTCTATGTGTATCGTATCAATCTCTCGACACGCGGATTAATCCATTACAGTATGAATGTGCATACTCTGCAATGCACTATGCCAACCTAATTCATACCACTGCAGCACCAATACATCCTGTACCCGTGCTTCCTTTGACTTTAGTGATATAATTGTCCTAATCGAAGCTAAACTTGCAGTGCTCTTCTGAATGACAAATGGCATTTGCTCCACCCGCTAATCTTTCATTTCATCGCTCTCTGTATTGACTTTTCCCACCTGTTGTTCCAACCAATGGATGAATTAAATTAAACTAAGCACTTCGATAATGGGAAATACAAGTGCACCTAAAGGTAAAGAAAGAAATTGACAGAACAGCCTCAACTGCTTGAAGCATCCAATAGAATCCCTTAATTTATTGAAATTATATGTATCACTAATTTTGTTAATTGACAGTTAAAATACTGCATGTTAGTTCTCTGACTTCTCATTTGTCTGTTTTCGGACACTTTTCTTACACAGAAGAACATTAACGAAGAACAATGAAAATTCCCACTTAATTGGTCCAGCGATTTCAGTTCATTCATTTCGTTGTTATTAAATCAATGATTCAGAAGACTTTCGGTGCTTCTTCATGAGCAGTCGCTGCCTAAGCTGTGACTCAACTCAAGTCCTTCGAGAATTTAAAACATAATAAAAAACATGTTAGCACTTTCTAAATAGACACAATCAGTTCCTAACTTTTGAACTGTCATCAGTTCGGAAGCGATTGATGGGAGGGCGAATTATCAGGGGAGAATAACCTGTTATAAACAGAAAACTTGGAAGGAAAGACTGAGATTAATGTGCTACAATAAACCTGTTCTCGGTAACCGTGAAATCGCAACATGAATGATGTACGATTAGCATCGATTTCGCAATGATAACCAAGGAAATTCGAGGGACACAAGCACTGGCGCCGAGATTCAGTGCCACCATTAAGACAGACTATGTTCCGACATTCCTCACCTTGATAAAATGGTATACAGGAGCAATAATCACGGCCATCAGCGCCTACAAAATGAAATTTGAATTAGCCATTATGAGATTAGCCATTGCAGTGTAATTGAAGACAGTGGACTGTGACGAATGAAAGCTCAAAGCAGCATTTTACCAGTTCAGTTTTCAATAGTAAAGACGAAATTCCGATTGTTAGGCTTAGAAGTAAGTGGAAGAGCACAGTACAAACTGTGTGCTTCCATCCTAGTATTCCAGGGAAGTGACTTTACTACAAATATTGTCTTCTTTTCCTCGTTCTTCATGGATTAAAATAAACTTTTGAATTGATTTGGAATGAAATAAAGCAATTTAAAGTATTAATGTTGAAATTTATTGTAAATTTTCCATAAAAATAGGATGGGAAAAGTTTATTGGAACAGGTGTAAGTCATGAGCTAACAGTGAATAGTTGTTCAGAAAAATCACACCGCACATCAGTCGAGTCTATATCACTCACCTGTTATTCGCTGGCCCTGATCACAATATTTTTCACATTGCTCACCGAAGTATGGCTCTGGACAGGTGCAATGCGAACTGGAACCGAGAGAACGATGACCATTGTTAAGACATTGCTTGATGCGTCTACAACTTCGGTCCAGGAATTCATGTGCCGGCACTTCTGCAATTTATTTCTTTATTTACATATTTCGAACAATTTAATTTGTGGCAATCGGTGAAATATTGTATTTGCTTTTCGTCGATAAGCATCACTTTTGCTAGCTGCGTGTTAATTTGAGGTCATGTAAGTTATTCAGCCAAGATGGTAATTTCTAGCCTGAAAATTTGGAGTTTTACAAATTCAACCACAAAAATTTCCTCATATAAAGTAAAGGTTTCATCAAAATCCTTTCATCATGTTTAGCTGAGCAAAATAATAAATAGATTTTTCGGTGTTGAATAAATCCTGAAAAACTGAAAAAGAAGAATTCATAAGCTTACCTGGACATTTACAAACTACACCGATGCCAGTGAAATCATCAAAAGTAAACAGTGCGGAAGCGGACAGAAGATAGCTGCCAAAGAATGTGCGACATTTGGAGTCGATTACCTTCCCTCTTCCTGATTCTGACGTTCCAGATCTAGCGTCGTTACTGCTTCTAGAAACAGCGTGTTCAGCGTTACGCTCGTCAGTTATATAATCTGATTCCTCGTGGGTCCAATTTCGAATAATCTAAAACTATCGCCATGAATGTCATTGCATTAGCTCCAAACCATAAAAATTAACTTCGATTTGAACAAACCATTTTAAAAACTCGTACTTCCAACAAAAGTTTCTTTATATTTGATGTGGGACAGGGTTGGAAATTTGGTTATATATGCACCTATACATGCACATATGTGCAGTAGATTTATTCTTAATTCAGCAAGAGAATATATTCTTTTGCAAATTATCAATTAGCTAAAACCAGACGAACTGATGCTATCTTGCAGAAGTCAAATTTCACATTTTGCCCGCCTCAATTTTGAAAAACATGAAAAAACTCCTCGAGTTTACTTAACTGCGAATTTTCTTTATATTTTCCGACTAATTCATCTGTCTGAGGGTATTCGTGTAAGGGTTATCTCCCAATCATGCCCACATTAATTTTAGTACTAACGATAGCAAAAGGACATTGCATTGAAATACAAACTTCATCCTACCTAAATAGTGAAGATAAGGTACCTTCGGATTTTCTGGTACCGGATATCCACTCAAACAGCAGATGATTCGAAATGGATGCGGTAGCCACAACGAACTGTAACCGACTCTGGTTGATTTCGTTGTGGAATTTTGGTCTGCAAAACTGTAGACCTTATTTGGAGATCTGCAACTGAATTTCTATTCTTAATCTTTTTGTTCCCAAAAATCACAAAGCTCTCACGAAACTCAGATTGAGCATTCTGCCATCATACAGTTAGAGGATGTCAAAGTACCGAAATTGTCAAGCACTGATTAATAAAGGTCAAGAGAGTGCAAAATCATTTGACAGAGTGATTATTTGTGGATAAGCTGAAGATTTCGTTTCACTCTGCATTTTTCACTCCTTCAAGTACGAATACATTTGAATTGCAGATCTGATTAGCGGCACTCCTATGACCAATGCTGCCTTCGATTTAGAATCGAAATGCTTGTTTCGCGATGGGATTGTTCCTCCCATCCCATCAAAAACAAGCTGCTGGAGATTTTCTCGGAAGTTGAACAACAAATATTCGAAAGCAAACCAAGATTTTCAACTGCAGCAGTAATGATCAGAGTGGAAAATGAAATAATTAGCAGTGCCGCCATTGATAACAATCGGACAATGAAACATCAAAGATTGCGAACAACCATCGAAGCACTCCGATCTCATCGGTCCATCTGCAACTTAAGTGGATGGAAAAAGACGGAATTTTTCAAATAAGCATTCCGACGAGCTAGGAAACGTTTGTGTTATATTCGCTATGTATTTCTAAAAGTAAAAGTTGAGGACGAAAATTCAACATTATGCTGTGGAAATTTCAATACTTCAAATAGATCCTCAAGCTGCAGGTGTTATTCTGGCTGCTCGTTCATGGCTTGTAGTATTATTTTATTTGAAGCTAAAGACCAAAAACCTTATGTTGGATGAAATCAAAAAGCAAGTGCATAGTGATTAGTAAGTTGAGGTGGGAAACAAGGATGCCAATATTATTTTAACAGTTGATTAGTCAACATTTCCCGTCAGATCCAAGATATCATTTGCTTTGCTGTTGAATTGAACAGAATATGAAAGACAAAAGTGTGAAAGGAAAGGAAGAGAATAGGATGTATGGTCCTTCCATCAAATTGAACCGATAAATTGAATTTGGGTGGGAAATTCGTCAGCAGTATTTATCTCTCCAAATATCAACTAAAGCTTTCAAGATTGCCACACAGATTGATACAGCAAACAAGACCTCCAATCGGCAGCTAGCAGCTAGTATCAGGCTCAGATGGTTCAAATAGTATATTTCGTTGTATGGAATTCATGACCTCTTGGATGTTTGAAAAGTTTCTCGTGAAAGTTTCCACTATTGGTTGCTGTTAAGAAATGAAGCCAACAAAAAAAAGCAATCAAATCAGTGCATTCTCAGAGTAAATCACTGGAACAGAGGGATAGATATCACTACAAAGGACGTTGAACACCATTCCGAAATCTCTGCAATATTAGTGTTAACAAACTTTGTTCACCAACGTTTTCCAGAAATAGTGCAATAGAAAATTGGTCTTTGATCACTTCGAAAATTTATTTCAAAAAATCAAAAACACGCAGCCTTTAAATCATTTAGTTTTATAAAAATGAGCAAATTAATTCCATGGTTTTCTCATCTGATCTTGAAGACGGCTCTCATTCGACACTGCAAAAAATCATTCCATCGATTTTCTTAAAACTTGAAAGAGACTTACTTTGGATAATGTGCTCGTTTTGGCTTGCAAAATTGACGAAAATTATCAAAGTTGTCCGCTCGGCACATGGACAATAATTTTTGAGCAGTTTCGGAAATTAGAAGATTAAACAACTTGAATTTTGTTAGCGAATGTCATGATCAGGTGAGAAAAACCATGGAATTAATTTGCTCACTCCGAATGCTTCATATGAAGCTGTTCAAGCTGCCTTCTGAATTCTGAGATGCGATGACGCTTTAATTGATAAGTGAAGTAATTAGGAGTATGGACTGATTGAAATAAATTTAAAAATCCTTGTTTCTCTCGGTCACTTTGAAAAACTTTCTATTAGCGTGAAAAAGTGAGAAAATGTGATCGATAAAACTAATGTCAAGAAAGACAGGAGCTGGAATTAGAAGCAACAGTGCGGAAAAACAAGAAGAGCACAATTGACATGTGTGACACACAGATACATGCAATTATTGGAAGTTCTGAAACTGAAGAGAGAATCAAGTTTTACCTGTGGGATGGGAACCACCTGCTACTGCTATTTCATTGCTAGTCGATGCGACATGTGCACTATAGTCGTGTAAATAAATTATGAAATATGTGAAGCGATACTACCAATATTACTTGAAACAATGAAGGAAATGCGGTCTTTCTCATAATATGCGCTTGTCAGTACAATTCAGATCAGAGCAGGGAAATCAAAGGAACATGCTAGTTAACTGTTCATTAATATTTACAAACTTCGAAAAAGAAATATATTACTATCAATTTACGCCTCATTTCCCAGTTTGTCAAAGCAGCAACTGAGTCAACAACACCTGTGATAAGTTTAATTTTCATCGTGAAAGAACATCACTGTTAAGGAGAGTGGGCCAACAAATTTCATGTTGAAAAAAATTTTTTTGAGTGAAATTTGTTAATAAAGGCAGGAAAGAGTCATAAAACGAAATTTCTTGAATTTCATTCATATGGTTGCGATTAGTGGAAAATAATTTTTGAGAATTACCGACTAAATTAATATTTTTTACTGTAAATGCAAATATACTTTAAAAGTACGGCACAAAAAACAGAGTCACTTTTAATTAAATTTTATAACTTACAATGGATTGGTTGCCTTTTGGGAATGAGATCGGTGTCTGAGAAAAAAAGCTCTGACGGACAAAATTGTGGCAAACAATCAACACTATTCAATCTCTTTTTATGTGTAACCAATTGCGCTATGGAAATTATCATTTCAATTTTCTTATGATTGATGATCGTTCTCTAATTACCAATTAACTGTAAGCAACTCATTCCTGTTCTTTCATCTGCTGCTCAAAAAACAACAACAATTTAAATGCTTCCAATAGCTATGAATTAATTTTCAAGTAGAAAATTTCAGTCAGTTTCTCGAGCGAAATAAGAAATAGCATTTGTTGAGAATGACGATGAACAATGAAATGCTTGTTTTCAAGCGTAAATATTGAGAAGAAAACAGTGGCTAATACTTGGCAGCAACTAAAAATTCCAAGAGCAAAATTCCACGCCGTGCTTCGAGAAGTCAATACTATTTGACGTTCCGAATTTGCTTTCCAGAAGAGTTCACTGTCTTCACTTCTACAAGACTGAAGAGATAATCTCATTGAAAGGCTGATGGTACCTGCAACATTCACCCTCTCCCAAAGCACTCTTCATGTTACCACCGTGACTGCCAACAATGAATACAAACTCTTCCAATATGAAGAATGAAGATGGAATTAGAAATAGCACAATTCATCTCAAGTATTCAATTTTCTCAACTTGACAATTACCAACGGGAACAAGCGAAAAGCCGACAAGGGCAGTGGCAATGTAGGGGTTGGTGCCGAATGTTATAAGTCATCCAATTCGATGTATACTGCTCCCTCCAAGAAAAATTGAACCTCTTAATTATGTCATAAATAGCCTAGAAAAGGAGTAAATACGGCTTAGATTACGACATCATTTACTGATATCTATTTCTAGAAAGAGCGGGGAAATATTTAGCTTTGAGAAATTGATGAAGAAGCAGTGATTGACGGAATAATAGTAACGATGATTACTTCAATTTAAAACGTTGTTTTGTTGTTAACAAATTTGTAAGCTAAGGGCAAATGTTAGGAGTGTTTTCGTAAATTCAACCCTTTATGTTTTTAAAAATAATTTTAAGACTAGTAGCTAGCTTAAATAACACAATCCGTCAGTATTGAGAGATTCAGTTACAATAACAATTTCTCTTTCGTCATATTGGATGGTTGAAAATGGTAAATTTGAAAAATCACCATTGAGCAGCCAGTCATGAGATACAGCGACATGGAAATGATAACATACAGCAAACCTGATCGAAATGAATTTAACAACGCAGAATTAAGAAGACTTTGTAGACTGAAAAACAACAATATCAACAAAGCTTCATGCTTTGGAGAACCGAGGAGTAGGGATCATTGAAATTTCTTCCTATCAAGTAAAAGACAATTGCAGATAACAATGGCAATATTTGGTCCAAATAAATGCTCAATTTAAGGAGCATGTGATTTTAGAAATGATGCGAGAGCCAGAAATTGAACAAAAATGTTACATAACATCGGAGATTCAGTAGCGAATGATAACTGATGAAACTGTGGGAGAAATCCTTTCAATAAGCCTCGAGAAAAGTATTGTAAATTTTCATTAACTTGCAAAGAAGAAAGATGTTCTAATTACTGCTGTTAAATTTAATTGGCCTGGTGAGATAATGAGTGTAGAATTTCCCGGATCAAATCGATAGAATTCCAAAATAATAAACTGCAATTTTCAACCCGCGATGATGCATTGGCTTCCCCGTTAAAAGCATCGATTGCAAAATTAATTTGTCACAGTTCGAAGGGCTTTAAAAGGTTGAATAAACATTACTATATGCCGGTGATGGCAAAGATGATAGTAGTCTCTAAAGTTCATCAAGGCAATTAAAAGAAACACTTTATAATCTAGATCGAGCTTTTCATGCATTTTTGAAAACACTAGAAGCCATTTGCGGTAAATCTATTCACAAAAAAATGAAACCAACGTTACTCGCAATATTCGGTTGAAATTAAAACTGGTTCAGTTTCGCGAGCAGAAGTCGCCTGACTGATTCATTCGTTTTATTTCTCTTCTGAGTAACAGAAAAAAGATGTGAGCCATCTTTGCTGCCTCTATAAATTATTCTATTCATCCATACACCACTTCCAACTCTATCGATCGAATTCCTTCATAACGACAGCAGTGGCATGATGGTACCGTTGACAGTATTAGTTCACTACACCATTATGTTAATAGCTTGTCTCTTAACAATCTAAAGGTAACCTCGATTATGAAGAGTAGCATAGGTAGAACTTCACAAAGTTATTAATGACATCGAATCGTAAGCAGTGCAGGTTTATTCCGCAGTTCATGAGGTCACTTCAATACATTTTTGAGTTCTAATTCGCGATCTCTTCGATATCTATCTGAACAACATAACAATTATTCATGACATACGCATTCCGAACTTACGACGTGCGATTCATCTCTTGAATCAGAGTAATCAAAATTTAAGTGTTTCGATATCAATTTTATTCTTCAAAGCAAGCACTGCCCCAAAATTAGAGATACCAAAAACATTTTCTGATTTAGCCTACTTACAGAAGCTTACGTTTGACGCTGATTCCCCATCCGACCGTATTTCACTTCTTAAATATTTATTTACGATGTTGTGGCCTACACACAGTCATGCTTGTATCAGCTTAAGGCATAACTCTCAAAATTATGGAAATAACTCAGAAACTCTTATGAAGTATAAATGCGATTAAAATAACTACAATTAGGTTAATATTTATTCAATTTTACAATGTTTACAAGACCTGCACCTAACAAATAGAAAATCTGGCGCAAGACTATGACATTTAAAATAGAGATGAAAAAAATTCGTCTCCATTATTTAAAATTATAAAAATGTGGTCGAGGTACAACAAAATGAAAATTTATAAAACCTCACAGAAACAAAATTATTAATATATTATTTAACATAGATAAGCAAGTTTAACAATAATCTAATTATTCCAAAATAAATTAACTAATCAAGCATCACCCAGTAAAAAAACTGCAGAGGAAGTCAATACCTTTCACTGTAACAAAAACACGGATGCCGACATTTAGGTTATGAAATCAGAAAAAGATATATAAAAAGGACCATACGCAGGCATGGGAAATAACTAAAAGACAGTTCTAATCTGCGAGATCGGAATCAAATATACGGACGACCTCACCCATTCCTTTTGTTTTGCTTTCACGAAAAATAAGAGGTGTCCCAACGCGAACATATTCTGGATAGTTATAAAATTCGAACTGAACGGTGACCCACTGACAAGGCACTATCGATGGGACATCAAGTTCCATTATTGTAGCCGTTTGACAAACTGAACCTATGTAAACTGAAACAAAGATCAATTGAGGAAATTTCTATCTTTAGTAAAATGGGAACTCGATACCGTTATTCAGCGCTTTATTTCGCAAAATAAGGTAACAATAAGTCCAACATAATTATTGGAACCAAACTAAAATGAAACTATGAAAATTCGGGCTACAGTTTCAAATATTTAAAGCCAACCTGTTCCTTGAAAACCAACACATATTTCATTTGCTGGGTGATACAGCAAATAAAGACGAGCAGTGAAACGTCGACAAGCTGTCCCTTCATCTTTGTCATTTAGCAAAACCATACCCTTAAAAACGAATGTAACCTGCAAATCTTGCAGAATATATTAAATAGAGAAGTTTATGTGCTTATTTCAAAGACTTTACAGTCTGTGAATAAACTTGTTGCAAAATTATTACTCCTATTTGCTCTCTTTCTATTGCTAGCAAACTTCAGAAAAAATTCCCAAGTTTCAACAGGTAATACGCAGCAAGAACTCTATTCTAATTCTTTCAATAGAGATATTTTCATGTTTTTTGTTACACTTATTGTCATCATTTCTTTCAAAGCACAAAAAAAGTTTTGCATGTTTTCACAAGTGTTTATAAAACGAATAAAACAAAAAAGCTTACTCTGCGTATATCTTGAACATAAATTTCTTCAAGAGCTATGGCAACGGAAGCAGCCTCACCAGGTCGTACAAAACGTACCGGTTGCTTATTGAACCGTATACTTTCAACCCTTCCGATATGATAACCACCCTCTTTGAATGGACCGATTTGTACCGTTTCTTTTTCTCTTAATATCCCACTCATTAAAACACCGCACACCACAACACTCACCTGCAACTATGGTTCATAACATCATACAAAACTTTCTAATCAATCGTAGTGAAGAAAATTTAGCACTCAAAAAAAGAGATTTAAAATAAATTACCTGTGGAACATGGTAAACTTCTTCTATTGAAAACAATAACGCATTTAACGAAATTTCTTCTCGTTTTCGTTTCGAAGAGCCACTGAAGGGCAGTACATTTAGAAATTCTTTCAGAAGGGGAAAGTTGAGACCTGACACATTTGACACAAGGAGAACTGGTACGACATTTTCACTTAACATTGCGGTAGCGCAACTGGAAAATAAAAAAAGTATCGGCAAATTTTGAAATTCCATGGCAATTACGAAATTAATAAAAGCCAGATTGACTGAAAGAAATGACACTGAGCTTACCAAATAGCTGCGTCAGAATTTTCGACCCGCTTAGGAATGAATTCCATACCCGGTCGCTTAAGTAGCTTATTTATGTTTTGAAGAACTCTGCAATAATTTGAATTCAAAGACAGTAATGAAATTTCTCTTTCACTCAGAGCTTCAGAGTAGCCCATATTATTTTGAAGAGAATAGCGATTTTTCCACCTTTCAAAAGAAGTGCAAACGCAGTACTGAAAATGTGTTAAATAAGTGTTCAGACAGTCAGTTATCACGGTATTGCTCTCGTTCAGAAAATTACCAAGCAACATAGCAATGCAATAACAACTTGCTTAATATCTGATGATTTTTTGGATCTACAGAACAATAACTATACTCACTTGTTACATGCTGAAGTGGTAACAGCATCAATTTTAGTAACAACAATAAAAACTGGTATATTAAGAGCAACAGAAAGACCCAAATGTTCACGTGTAATTGAAGTTGGACCTGTTACTGCACTAATAACTAATGCTGCGAAATGTGGCAGATATCCTAAAAAGAGAATATGGATAATAATAAGCGTGAGCGATAATGCAGTAAACGCCAACAAATTCCTCATTATTGTCACCTGTGAGCCCATGGATGGTGGTTTTGAGGTATCTGCGATCACCGGCCAAATCTATTAATGTTATCAACTTCGCGGACTGCTCCGCAATTTCTTCCAGTGAGTGTTTCGAATAATTAATCAACTAGAGTAACAGATCACAGATTAAAGCAATATTCTTGTACAAGCTTAGTGAAATACCCCTTCCCTCCCCAAACAACAATCTGAAGAGCAAATAATCAACAAATGACAGTAAAAGTTAAATCACGAACGGAATAACAATCAAACAACAGTCGGAGTAAACTAAAGAAGGGATCACTGCTTCTTTTACGCATTCAAATAAACTCCTTGGATAGCTGTTAAAGTAGCGAGAAAAATCTGTAGATAAGCAAAACTTACCTCTCCCTCTGAGTCAAAACCAATCATTTCCAAACAAATTGAGCTAGTTCTACCAGTTTGGAATTCGTGCAAATAACGAAATAGATTCAAACGAGCCTAAAAATATTGTCCACGTATTTTTCAAAGGCAAAATCTTTTGATTGGATAAAGAAAGTACCTTCCCATGACCATTATCGAGATGACCCTGAGTTAGTACACCACATAATGTTGACTTCCCAGAATTTGCGCTGCCCAAAATAGCTACCCTAAATCATTTCACAATGACAGCAAAGTAAATATGTCAAGAAAATTATCTATTTGATAAGAAAAGAAACGTATAAATTTCGAAATACATGGACAAAAGTTACCGGAGTCCAATAGATGGTTGATTATCGGGGACTTTTCGTATTAATAATTCAACAACTCGTCGGCGACATGTCAAGTTTTTTGGTGTAACATCACGCTCACGCAGCTGAAAACAAATGAAAATCAGTTATAAAACAATGGTAATCTATAGCTGAATATAGCTGGAACGATGTTTTTCAATGAAAATAATCCACTACCCAATAAATAAAACAGTTCTTTCAAAAAAAGAATTTTGCAACTGAACATAACTGTTCCTCCTTCCGTTGCAAAACTTATGCCAGATGACAATTTTGACTAGCTGGTTCCGAAAAAGTCACCATTAATTTCTGTATTGTTGATTTAGTTAAAAAAACTTAATTAACATTGAAAATTTTCAAGTCTACGTTTTCATTCAATTAATTTTACAACCGAAGTATCTAAATACCATGTTCAAACAAAGCAAATGCAAATATACCCAGCTTAAACTTGTAACGAACAAAATAAATGAGATGAAGATAATTTTGACAGCTCACCACTAAAATACTTGCATTTAAAGCAGCAGCCATGGATTTCAGTGTTTGCATTGATGCATCCAGTTCTTTATCGGTCAAACCTTTTACCGTACCATCGTCTTGTATACCAATTTCATAGATTGCCTCGCCTTGTCCCTCTCGCAGACGCCATTTCAACTGCGTTATCAAATGCTGCATTCGACTTAAAGATGGATCGATAAGTTTTACCTGCATTATTATGCATTTAAATAATAAACTGATTTACAGTACTCTGACCATTAGATTTAGCTTGCTTATACGCCTTTGTTATGAAAATGTACATTAATATGAATTCAGTCTTTGGTAATAATCTAGCTCATACGGACATAAAGAAAAGTTACGAGTCAGAGAATTACCTTGTATTCGATGTTCCCTTCCTCGATTTCTGGTGGTAAGCGATTCTCGAAATTTTCAGACATGCAATCAGTCATCTTTTTGCACTTCTTTCCGTCTACCAGTTCTAAGGCTATGTGTATCACACTAGATCCTTAACTGCATGAAAATTACGACCATCTCTACCATGTTCCCAAAATGAAAAGTTATTTAATCATGTAAAATTATAAAGCGGATCTTCTTCACTTCCGCTTCATTAATAGTGAACCATTCCGAATTATATGTAATGAGAAAATTCTAGAGGTTTCTTGAGTCGACAACTGACGAATTAGAAATAGATGGATAAGTGAAAAAAAAAGATAATAAACGAAAACCTATAAAATTCTTACTTTTAGGTGCTCGGTTGCTAACTCCAATACACACAAACCCATTACATTTTTATATTGACATTCTTTTGAACACCTCACATCCTTTGTTTCTGCAACATCGATTCTCGAAGGATATTATTCGCGGATGAAAATAAAAGAGATGCAGAAAGGTTGCATCGGATACCAACAACCATGCAATCCATTCGGTTTAGATAATATTATAGACAACAGTCATGGTGACGGATGCCAGCGACGGATTTAGGAGGTATATGAAATTAATGCACAAAACCAGCTGGCAGGAACAGAAAACCATCACGTGAAAGTACGAAGTTTCCGAACAGAGTCAAGGTTATATTTAATACGAACCAAGTTCGACCATCACAACAAAAAAACATCACAACTCTAAGCAAACCATCCTCACACAAATGTTCCACGTTTCAGTAAAGTGATAAGAGGTGTTAACTTTCTTACACTATTTTCTTAATCCATCTGCCAGGAGTTGCTCATGTATCGCATGAATCACGTCCCCTATCACTTTTTTAAAACCTGTTAAATAGTCAATATAAATTCCAATGCGCAAAATTAACGTAAGGACAAAATGTAGTTGAATGTAGCAAATAGGAAACGAACTCTAGGTATGAATATGAAAAGTGAGATTACGTGAAGAGAGAAAGATAGTAGGACGGTCCAGGAAGGATACTAGTTCGATAATTCATATGGTGAGCGTTTACCAATGATATGTTGTAAAAAGTCAGAAGACAGCAGAACAGAGTACGCAAATACTAAGGGGAACCATGGAGATGGCAGATACAGGATACAAGTAGTCGCGGAAGCGATTCTCAGAACTGATTGGTATGATCATCCTCTTGAATGGTCATTTGGCCCATCAGTTAAGAGAAAGTCCGAAAGAAAAAATCCCATAGTAAGAGATTACAATGAAATGAAAAACTGGCACGATCGTGACTGACACCATCTTCCAGATAGGAATAGAGTCCGAGAGAACTGATATATGCATGAGCACGGAGTTATATCGTTACAGTGGAGTTGCGGTTTACAGACTGATAACAAGACGCCTAGAATATTCACAACACGATCACTAACCACATGTACAACGGCAACAAGCATTTGAAAACAACTATACTCTCAGCGTTCATTTTCATCAGTGCAACTGAATCAGAACAACCGTTCAACTGGTTACATAGGTTTCAAACATAATACGGGTGAAAGTATCACTGTGAAAAGATCTCTGACCAAGCTTCAATTCCTCCTTCTACTCTCACTCTTTTCTACATCAACCTCGTTAAGAAACCGCTTTAAATAAAGAATCGATTAATTCAGAATCTTTTCCCTGACCTATACACACTTCCCATCCATCTCCGATTTCTCCTCAACCCCCGCATATTCGTACTCCTAATCCAACTACTGCAACAACACTGCCTCTCGCTACTGGCTCTGCTGCTCCTTCCAGTCTCTATGCGATCGACGTAACCTCAGGCGACATTTGCGCGAGTTTTAAATTTCACTCTAAGCGGCTTCTGTTTTCAGTTGAACTGATCGCGTTGGACAGCCTTTTTGGTAAATTTATTAAGAAAGGCTTGAGTACACGGATCAGAACATTTCATGAGAAGTGACCACTAAAAAGCGAAAAAAATGCAAGCATATTTCTCCCTGCTTTTGCTCCTATTTGCCTGCAACAGTAATGCCAGCTGAATTACTGGCGGAAATGATAGTCATTACCCTTCGCTTCTACCAAAAGCTTTTTGAACTTTTATTATTTTTTCTATCCTTGCTTTCCTGATGTTTCATCATCAATACAACGAATGGACATTTTTTCATCATTAAATATAGAGGCGGAAGAATGCCCTGCGGGAACATAAATGAGCAAATTTGCACAAAAGACCCGTTGTTGTGGATTCCCGTCTCAGTTGTAAATGATTGATAAGAAATAATCTTGGAGGATAATCCAAATTTATATACAATTTGTTCTGTTGATGTAGCATCAAATTGCGACACATCATTCTTGACCAGTTGGAGGGCAAAAGTATATCATAAATTTGACATTGTAGCGCCTGGCAACCTTGACAGGAGCTCATCATATATTTCGACATTGTGGCACCATCTTGATCTTTAAGGCTCTATCATTGCCATTTGGCGACACCCGTTGTATATAAATGGAACTTCTATTTCTTTAACCAGAAATAGGGATACTGAGGCAGGATGATTTGGATTACCCACATGTCTAGATTGATATGATACACATACAAGGATTCAATCCCCAGATATGTTATCATCGACGACAGAACTTTGCGAGCAACAGTTTCAAATACCATGACTCAACAATCTCCGACAATGGCCGTATGAAAGAAGACTTCTACGTCACCTGGATGAAATGGGCAAGAAATACAAGAAATCGCTTAATCGTCATAAGTCCAAAACACAATAACAAGGGAAATGGAATACAACAACAACTTGCATCTATGGAGCCAGACGTATGACAATGCTCCACGGAAAGCGGATCCTGCAACCAAACGCTAAACAAAAAAAAAGGATGTCGAGGCAGGAATGTACCACAATCTGCTCTGGCAACGTTTAACATCTAGCGTCGGGTTGTTTCCTTAAATGGAAAAGGACTGGTCGACGTCTCATGATGTTTGAGACGAAGCCAGTCAGGAAAGTGAAGCAAACTAGAAGACAAACAATGCTATCTTCGTCCGCAGACGCCAGTGACAAGAATGCTCACATCAGACTTCACATATACGAGTGATGCACAACAAAAGTTGGAACTGGAAATTCTGGGGTAGTTGATGTTTGCGATAAACCAAATTGCAGAAAAATGTGTTGAAAATTTTCAGAAATGACTACATTTACACCTGTTTGCTTACGTACAACCTGATTTTACGCTACAACTTATTATGAAGTTTTAGCATACGTTTGTGTTATATTGGTAATGAACCAATTAAGCCATGTGACAGCACTGTTATTATGGAGCAGAGGCTTGACTGGATTTAATAATTTTAACATTCTTTAATCAATGGAATAGTGGTTGCTATTCTTTGTAAATTTTTTGTACTCTACTGTAAGGTAGAAGGAGTTTCTGCAGTTTCATGGATTACAGCGTGATGTTGTTCACTATCAAAACAAAAGCCAAGAAATAAATGAACACATTTGAGCTAACTGGCATGTTTTAAGGAAATAGCGACAAGAATGCCGATAATCACCACTGGGAAATACCGAAAGCTAACATGTTTTGCTCGCTTCTTTGAACACCTTGAACAAGAAAGATAAACAGTTCCGTCCATCCAACTGCTAAAATTTTATCAATCATAGCAGCTCCAGCGACCAAACGTCCAACTGACACGTGACGCAAGGAACCTTGCAACTGAGTGAGTGACAGCTGCTAATGTGCAATTTTTCTTTCCCATTTGATGCCGGATTATTTTAACTTGTGCTCTGGTTTAAAGTATCCATGCATGGTTACCCTGATAATGACTCCATAGCTGACAATATCAATATTTTCTTCACTCCAGAAAGAAGCTACCGCGGAAAGCGGTGTAATCTTCAATCCGGTTCGTTGGAAAATTTTGCTAGCTGCGTCAAGTTGATCACAGTACCGCAGCTTTTCGAGGCATTTCTTTGTAGGTGAAAAAGGATAAAATTCAGGTGTTTGAATTCACAAAGCATTCAGCGCTACCAAATTAAATTCATGCTGTACTAGTATTTTGAACGGTTTTTCTCTCAAATCAGAGTTGGAATCTTTGGTTTTCAACACCTAATGAGAAAGCAGTATGTGAACTTACTGCTCTGTTCCTTGACATATAACTTCCTGATAATTTTTCCTCAAGTTTGCGCGGACAAGTTTTTCCATTTCACCGCCAAACCATTATATTTGATCTTCTTGAACTTGAGAATATTGGAAAAAATGATTCTGATTTGCTTTTGCAAATTTGTTTCAGAAGAATCTGTGTATCGAATTAACTCGAATGTTATCTGGTTTCGTTTCTGGTCTTCAATCTCGTTTCCATTCTTTCCAAGGGAATTGGTTATGTTACTGATTGATTCTTCAACTTTAAGACTCATTCAGATTGTTCTTCCATAACAAGAAAATGATTTGTGTTGCCTATTTACGCAGTAAATTTTCATTGTAATTTAGCTTCCACTGCGCACCACTGCGCGGACAAGTTTTTCCATTTCACCGCCAAACTAATGTTTAATTTAAAATTTTGGATAATTCATTCAGCTATCATTCCAAAAGCAGCAAAATGCTAATGTATATGCTATTAGTACACGTACATGTTGACAGTGCCTTTTTAAAATGATTCAAGTGGACCTTGCACTGCTTGTGCAAGCAAGGTGCATTCATCATGCTATTGTCATAGAATTGCTAGGTCTTCCAAGTACGTTTCACTTCAGTTTAGGAATCGAACTTGCACTTACCGGAGGGATCAGATGTTAATGAGAATAGATCTCTCCCTTTCTCTCCACAGTTCTGCTTTCCGTTCTTTTTAACCAAATCCAAAGTTAGTACAAATCACAGGACTGAATCAAATGAGTCGTCTGAAGAAATGTACACGCTACAAGGCACCACCATCGATGACATGTAAAGTGGAATTGGTAGATCTGCCATCATCATGATAAGCACTCTCGTTTGCTTCTCCCATTATCAGTATTACAGGGACAAGACAATTTGCTGAAGACTTTCCGTTTGCATAATGATCAAGCCGAACTTTATTAAGGTGGTCCGCAGTATGTATTGTTCGTGGTGTAGTCCGTTACAGTTTAGATTACAGGCAGTGGGTTTTGGAGTGGTTGAGATGGGGGTGCAGGATGATAGGTCATGTATCTGCAGATTCATTCTTCCTTAACATCATTCTGGTTTCATCTTGTCAGTCTTGTATGTCCGGTTATCGTTACTTGTAACCACCAAACGTATTGAAACAAGCTAGGCTCGTTATTAACCACTGTTTCGTTTTTAGTACTAAAATTTACTTTCACTTTTAAGTTAACTTCGGAGCAAAGGATTACTTAGAGTTACTGAATTCTTTTTATTTTTTTTATGAATGTTAACAGTTAAAATTGTGGTTCCAGAATCTCTTAACACTGCAACACAAAATGATACAGATTAGGATTCTGTTTGCTTATTCAGTTTTGATTCAATATCAGTTCAGGTATGACTGTGAATAGGAATGCATTTGAAAATTCGGCGAGGATTTATTTCAACTGAGCAGTTTATTGCATACATGCACAATTTTCGTATTACGTAAAAACAATTTCTGGTATCATTCCCAATACTTTTTGCACTGACCTTTTGCCGAAAATTGGTTTCTTGTTTGACGTGCGTACATTTACTTTTTGGTTATTTTATTCTGGTTTAGATTTCGCCAAATAGTTGCCTTAAGTGGATATCCATACAAACGTGTGTAATAAATTTATTAAAGTTACAACTATAAATGCTTCTTAGGTTTGTTGAAAATACGCGGTTTTTCAATATCGAAATGATTGACTTCCATTAAGAAATGCATGAAGTTACAGATTTCACAGTGTTTTTGCTAGCTTCTTTACCATTCCTGGAAACAAACTTCATTTTGATGGCAGAAAAGAAAACAGTTCTTCGAATGATCTGCTGATAACGAAAAGATCTCAGTCGCAAGGAGTTAATTCGTGCTTTTATTTTAGCGGTTAGCATTTCAAACTTCTTTCAGTGAATAATAGAAAATAGAAAGTACAGGAAATATTTGTATCGATCGTAAGCGGTCGGTTCCCGACGACAAACCTTAGCGACGGGTCGGTCGGGCAAATTTAGTCGCAGTCGCATGAATGCTAGGACGTACTTCAACGATGACGCGCACGGACAAAACGTGGTATATGCGAATTATGAGCAAGGGTTTCTGGCTTATGGACGAAACACAGAACTGTTACGTGTAGACGATGGTCTACAATAGCGGATCCTACAACCACGTAGGACAAACGCTACAAGGAAATGTAAAAACGGAAGGTGATGGGCAATGGAGACATAAAAGAACACGGCAACCAAGATGTATGATTACGAATCAATGTAAAAAATTTCTCAAATCTTCAAAATTGCAAGGAGAGAAGCAATCAGTGAGGGGTGATGTTAAATGAAAGTTGTTTTCGCTTTTGTCACTTTTTCAACTCCAAGAATCATTCAATGCTCTGATGGGAAAACACGTGGCAAGTTAAGGTGGGGGGAGGGGAAGGAGACAGGACGCTGTATTTAATCTTATACCTTACGTCACTGTTTCTTTTATAACTTACAAATTATTTGTTCTGTTCCGGCAAATGAGGAAAATCTCATTCACTCCCTTGTCATTGTAAGCGTTGTGTAATGGTCTGTTCCTTTCCTTGAATACCTTACAGACTCAGTTATAATTTAAGTTACGGAATTTATAGATGGACAACCAGTACTTTACTGTTATGCTATCGTGCGAATTTTTTCACTTGTTTCCTTAATCTACAATTTTTGAAATTTTTTTCATGCAGGTCATTTTTGTGGATTCTGCTGTGGCCAAAATTTTCCGGGTGAATAGTCATTGTTTTCAGTCCTTACAGCTGAAAAAAAACAGAACGAGAGCAAACAGTTAGCTGTAAAGCACAGTCTGTGATGTTGGTGGGCGATGGTTAACATCAACAGCTCCAGCCTGGCTCAGAAAGATTCCAACACTGTCGATGCACCGAGAGGAACTGGTACATGTTTGCGCCTATATTTCCTATTTTATTTTTGGATATCATTTGCTACATTCATCTTCCTTATGCTAAACTTGAGTTGTTTTAAATTTGTATCTGGAATGCTGAACACAGTTACGATCACTGTAATCATACGTGCTGTGTTTAATAGAAGTGACAGTCCTGACTGCGATTTGTTTTTCAGTTGCTTACCTTTTTAATGTTAGAAATAATTTGGACCAAAATCATTGTTAGAAAAAGCATCACTGTAAGTTTTGTTGTAGATGTTAACGAAGATATGAGCAGTAATGAAAATCCTTTATACGACGCTCAGCAAGATTCATACGCTTTGGATTGTAAAGGAGACGAACAAGTATATTTTAGATATTTGTTCCTACTTAGTTATCGAGTGAAGGCAAAAGCAGTAATTTTGTCATATGTATCGGAAACAGAAATTATTTGTTCAGTTGTATTTTCAATTTTCAGAATTTTGATTTATATATTCTTCCTTCTTATAATGCATTCAATGAAACTCAGAAATATAGATGTTTTGACTGTTATTAATTTTTTTGCAAAAAACAGTATTTCAAGTCACGAAAAGTGCCATATACAATGCACGGTGTGTTGCATTATTTGCAACATGAATGGAGCCGTTATGAAATCGATCGTGCGCAGTGGGAGATGGAAAGAGCTGAACTACAGGTTTTATTTCCTAAATCTAGAATAAAGGAACTTCTGGTTTCTCCTTTAGGATATGGATTTACAGGTCATAGTTTTCACGATTGTTTTCAGGCACGAATAAGCTTCCTTCATGGTGAGCGGAAGGGACAAGAAAATTTGAAGGCGGATCTGATACGGCGCATCAAAATGCTTGAATACAGTTTAAAACAAGAACGGTTAGACGTTTGCTTCATTTATCAGAATCAGACAGTTTTTTTTACGTGGTTCAGTTTTGTTTTTTTCACAGCTTACCATATTTAAGAAATTTTATTGTCTGAAATGCATTGAAAATTTGCATAACCATAAGATAGGAGCACTGCATAACACATTTGTGAATTGCAAAGCGTAAGTTTTCTTGCTCAATAAATCCCAGAGTTATTTTAATTTGAATCAATTTACAAAAGATATGGAATATGCGATCTCCGATGAATATTTTTTATGGTAAGTTATGATGTTTTAATTTACTATATCATGTATTTTAGAGCCAAAAATTATCGCTTAACTCATAATGGCCAAGATAAGCCAGAAGAAGAAGAAGTGAATACGAACGAAGTGGCAGGTGTGTTGCACGTGGTGAAGTTCAGTTGAGGGACTGATGCTTGACATGAAATGTTCCGCAAAAATCATAGTTTTCGGTCTTTTTTTAAGCCGGTGTGAAGATGTATGAATTTTCGAAGTTCGTTTTCAGAGCTTACTGAACAAGTTTCTCTTGACGTGGATGCATACGTTCCGCAGTGTAATAGCGCTTCCAGTTTTCGTAATGCAAGAGCTTTGCTCAGGCAGTATTTGCAGGTTGGTACATTTGTTAGCCTAAACACTGCATTTGTTGGCCTCAGTTAATGCTGGATGAATTCAAGATGACATCACGTAATTTCATCACATTTTCGCTGAATTTTAGGAGATTGGTTATAGTGAGACGATTTTGGATATTCGATCATTTCGAGCAAAAAATTTGTTGGGGCTGGTGTCGCATTCGGAATGGCAAGCTGATTCTAACAGGTAGTGATGCTTGCTGGCTAGTTATTTTCTCACAGGGATTATTTACTTTACCATCTCACTATGTCACATGAAGGAATGACCAAATAAGTGCAAATTGTAGGCTTCATTCATGACATTGAAATATTCCTTTATTCATAAATCATTGCTCATGAAATGTCTTGACATATGCAGTGCAGTTTTGTACATTCCAGTGCTTGTCGACAAAGTGCGGTGAAGGATGTTCGAGATATTGATCGTGTTGTGATGGATGATACTCATCATCTGCGGAATAAAGGGAGAGATAATTCTGGTCCAGCTGGAAGTGACGATAGGTAGTGTTCACATTTTCGTTGTTTCCGTTTATTACGTATCTTAGAGGTATCTGTTTAATAAAGCGATTGCTTAAATTTTTGTATATTCTGAAATTCAGATCCAAAATTTATTTATGAATGTTTTAAAACTGTTTGATTGTCTGAATGCTTGTTATTTCCAAAGTTATTGTAGCGATTCGGAGGATGATGAAAAGGTAAGAAAGGAACACAAAAAGGATTCTCTTGATAGGGAAATGCTGGACGCATTTGGGGATTTTTCATTTCTGAAAAGTGAGAAAACTGATGTTATTGAAAAGCAACCGAAAAGAAGTGGTGAATGGAGCATCAATCAACGTGCTATTGATCAGATGAAGGAAAAGTTCAGGTAAACGTATCATTACTTATTGTGTTGATTTTGGGTCATGTTTAAAGAATTATTTGATTTAATGGTGCATAGCTTTAAAAAAAGAACTGTGCTGTATGTTATTTTTCTAGATCGGAACAGGAGAGAAAACGAAATAATAGTCAGAGTGATTCCTCATGTAGTAGAGGACCACCACACCAACTGCGTTTAGCACAAGTTGTTGTTAAAAAAGAGACATCAGATGGTACGTTCCTTTTGCCCAGCCTATTTGTTTTTATACTTTTCAACAAGAAATTTTTTTTTGTTTTTTCATTTCTACATTTAGTGAATGAATGAGATTTTTCAATAATTTAGTGATATATAAGTTTATTTCAGCTGATTGAGAATGAGACTTAGTGTTTTTTTTTTTACTTTTTATTTTCAGGTGATGCCCAGAAGTTTTTCGGCAGCAAAAACAAGCGAGAATTTGTTGATATGAATATAGCTCTTGGAATTGCTGATGAAGGAAATATTGACATTAAAGATGATTTTATCATCGTCAGTTTATGTTTTTTTTTCATCTCTATAAGTGTCATTATTTAATTTTAAATATTTCTATTCTGATTCCGTCATTTTTATTTTACACTTCATTTAAAAGTTGTCATATTTTGTTATTTTCCTAGTATGTTTTTCAAATAAAGTATTTAATGCTGATGTATCTTTAGCCAGACGAAGACGCGACGAATATTCGGTGGAATTTGAAATTTACCCTGCGCTCACATTTTGATAGTATTCGCGCTATGCAGTTCCATCCTGTTGAACCGGTGCTTATTACTGCTAGTGAGGATAGCACGGCAAAGCTCTGGAATCTTGGCAGTAGCAATATGAAAATGGATTTTAAAGCCAGTAAGTATACAGTTTTCTTGTTTAACTGTTCTAGCTCATTTCTTCAAATCAGCTTCTATAGGTTTTTATGACTTTTGAAACTGTTTCGTGTGGGGTGAAATGTGGAACAGTTTGATGTAGGCTTTTTAAATTGTTATTAGCATTACTGACCTTTGCAGATCAGACTCTATCACATTCACAGTCTACAGTTGCTGAACTGGAACCAATTTACACGTTCCGTGGACACAGGTGATAATTTTACATTTTTTTCTTAGCGTTTGTCCTGCTAGGTTGCAGGTTGATCTACTGTGGAGCATCGTCTTCATGCGTTCGGCTCTATAGATGCAAGTTGTTGTGTTCCATTTCCCTTGTTATTAGCCATTGGACTTGAGAGCAATCACTTTATCTTATTGTCATAAGTGATCTCTGTTGTACTTTTTGCCCATTTCGTCCAGGGGGCAGCTATTTTAATTCCGTAAATTCTTCTTTAATACGGCCATCTTCGGAGATTGTTAAGTCAAGGTATTTAAAACTGTTGCATCTCATTCTTCATGCGACGATCTTTGCCCGACTGACCCGTCGCTCAGGTCTGTCGTCAGTGATAACATATCTGGGGATCGAGCCCTTGTATGTCTATTGTATCAATCTCTCTTCATGCGGATTGATCCATTACACTATGAATCCATCGGTGATAATTTTACATGAATTTGAATAAGTTTTTTGTGGATTCATTCTAATTTGATTAGTTCTTTCTTTTTCAGTGGACCGATCCTTTCAATGGATATGTCACCAACAGGTGATATGTGTTACACTGGTGGTTTTGATGGTGTTTTATGTTGTTGGTCAATACCATCGGTTAATACGGATATATATGAACCATACGGTAAGATTTTATTTTACTCGAAATTTACAGAGATATGCTACCATGCAAGTGTATCTCGTAAGAGTTCTTCGCTTGAAATGTGCCTAGCAAATTGTGATACGTTGATTGGTTTTTAAGATTGTTTTGACTGCGGTTATTCAGTCGTCATGTAGCCTTTTTTTTGGAAGATGCAAAGCTCACACCAGCATTTTTTCCGATCTATGTTCGAGTTAATAAAGCATGCTTGCAGACTCAAAAGTGTTGTGTGAGAAATTGAAAGGTCATAATAGTGCAATATGGTCGGTTGTGTTTCATTCATCCGATAATCGCCTCGTTAGTGCTTCTGCTGATGGTACCATTAAACTCTGGGAACCAGGTATTATTTTAAAGATATATTCTTCATTTATCAATATACCATCGTTCTGATACTTGATATCCGCAGCTATCAGTTTTTTCTGAATAGCAAGCAGATATATTGTTGTTAATGCTATTTCTAGAGGCTGAAATATAGCATAGGTAATAATGTATACACAGTTACTAGTTAAACATGGAAGTAATATGAGCAAATTTTGAGGAAATACTGATGCTTTAATCAAGTCATTTGGTGCTGCTCTGCCAAATATTAAGCCTACATCTGTTGATTTTGTTTCAACTGAACCTCAGCAACTGTTAGCAGCCTATACATCATCTTATGCTTCAATTATTGATATCGAGACTGGTTACAATGTCCTGTCATTTGATTTTGGTGGTGGTATGTTTTAAGAGCGCTGCTCATCAATTAAATTCAGGACACTTTTTCTGTCTGTATTCTTTGTAGTAGAAAAATCATTATCCTAAATTTTAATTATATTTAATATCAAGTTCAAAATTTTGGATAATAAAAAATATGTATCATAACTTTCCTTTTCAAAAGAACAAAATCAGCATGAATTGCATTGCGTTTTTTCAGAAAATGCTGGAACTATAACAAAAATTTTGTCACACCCAACGATGTCAGTATCTTTAACTGCCAGTAATGATCGCAAAATTCGATACTTCGATAACAATACTGGTATCAGGACTTCGCTTTTTTCAGTAAAATAATTTTCAGGATTGGTTGTCATGAACGTGAGATAACAATTTTTTAAATCGAAATACTTTTTAAAATTGACTTGCTACTGTTTTCCTGTTCGTCCTTTTGGACTGTTTCAGTGGCAGCAGTCCATTTCTCTTTTTCTTTTTTCCATATTTGAATGGATGTACTTGTTAAAAGCTATAAAGGTTGTTCTGAATGCTGACGTTTTTGATTTAAGGTTACATATCAAGTTCTTTCAGGCAAAATGATTCATGGAACTGTGGCACATGTTGAAGCAATTTCATGTTTAGCCGTTGATCCTAATGGACTTTATTTACTTTCCGGTAGTCATGATGGTTCGTTACGCCTTTGGAATATGGAGAAAAGAATTTGCCTCCAGGTAGTTTACATAAACTTGAAGGGAGAATTTTTAAGATCCTTTCTTTCCTTTAGTTGCAATTGACTTCCAATTTCATATGGAAGGTGCACCATATTCATAAACGTCAAACTATAAAATAAGATCCAAAGACTGCTCCATCAAAGTAATAATATATCTTCATCTAGGAGATTGCGGCACATCGCAAGAAGTTTGATAGCGCGGTGATGACGGTTGCATTTCACCCAAGTAGGCCTTTAATTGGTTCTGCTGGTGCCGATGCCCTTGCAAAGGTTTTTAGCTCCCAGAAATATTTGCACGAAAATAATTTAGACTGATAAAGTCATTGTATTTGTTTGTTTTTAGACATTGTTGAATGTCTTGAGTAAAAAATTTACTGCTCGGATTCTGTTCTTTTCATATTTTCGTATTCATACATATTTAAGGATTTTCAATATATTATCTGAATTAAAGCCAAAACTAACTCGTCAAGTTGCCTCAGTAATAACTTTGCGAAGTTAAGAAACTGACTTTATAAATATTATCTGCCGAATTATGAAGTGGAAATGATATCGAATTGGAATTATGTTCTATTCACGCTCTTGAAAAAGTGTAAGGAAGCTCCTTTAATTGTTACACTTGGTTTAACCTTATTCGTGGTTAACTTTGATTGAAATTTAATGTATCGAATCAGCACTCTTGCACTGAACATTTTTGCTTTAAACTTCATACAAAATTTGGATGCTTACACTGTGTAAATTGCATATGTTCTTTTCCTAGTTAGATTATCAACATTTCCAAATAGTTCGTTTAACAAGTGTGCTTCGTTTAGGTACATTTCGTTTGTCTTTTTGAGCAAATGATGAAATTGTGATTATCTGTTGATTATATCATGTAGTCTCTCATTACTTTTCATAGGATTTTTGCTCATTAAATCTTTTCATTCATCTTTTTTAATAATCTCTGTTAAATTTAGTATAGATTTTTTGCAATTAGATGCAGATCTTTCAGAATTCAAAATTTTTAATATCGGTAAGAAACGCTGTTAGGATTTGTAACCTTTTGGAATAGCAATTTTTATACTTCCAGCTCAATAGAGCTTGAAATGATTTGGTTCTCGCGAAAACAGTGAGATTTGAAGAATGAAATAACTATGGGAATAACATAGAACGGAATTATAACTTTAGAACATTTCGTGTTTGGTTTTAATTTTTCTATGCCAGGAAATCCCTTCTCCACGTACGCGTCATTTATTATCGCTCTTTATCGTTATTGGATTATACTGGTAAGAGATTCCAGAAGTGAAACTTGATTGTGCTTCTCTTACTTTGTCTTCAGGTTTTCATTCCACACAAAGCAAAATACAGTGTTTATCCTCTATGTCACATTATTAAGTCAGGCAGAAAATGCTGGGATGGAGGACAGTGTTGACGCCTGAATGAGATTTGTTGTTCTCAACGGCTGTTGCAGAATTCTTTACATTTACAAGGCTTACCTCGCTGCAAAGCCGAACTGATCACATTGAAATCGATTATCCTGGAAATGTCTGGATCAAGTTGCTGCACAAAAAATCAAAAGGCAGTGGACATGGAATCTCGAATTACTGGCAAAGGCTGACGTATGAGTTATAGGCACCCGTCATGCATATTTGACATTATTGTCGCCTTAGTTGCTTCTATGAGTAGTTGAAAACTCATTTTGTAATTTTTATTCCTTCATTTCCTCAAAAATGCCCTTGCAATTGACACTGTGATATTAGCTGAAGCTGGCGCTGTAAAAGGATGAAATCGTAATTTCCTTTTGTCGGAGAAAGCTCAGCAACTATTGTGTTTTTTTTAAACGGAAATAAGAAACTTGCAATCTCTAAGGTATGACTAGTGAGGAGTGGTAGCTGTTCAATCAATACTTTACTTTGTGAATAATTTGCCCGAACCCAACTCTGCTTCTAGTGGAACTGCTCAGAGTGAAAAAGAGTCAATATTTCAAGAATGGAGCGATAGTTCCAGAATCGCCCATTTCCCTAAAACTATTTTATTTCAGCTTATTTAATGGAATGTATTGGGAAAATTATCGGGGGGAAATAAAAAGCATGTCTCTTGATAAGTGTTCAGTGATTGTTTTGAAATCATTTAATCAAAAGAGACAGAAATTACTAGTATTGTCACGTTGAAAAGTGTGTGCAAAATGACACATTGATGGCTGAATTATGTACAGACAAAGCAATGGAGGGCTGTTTTGAGGAAGTAAAAGGAAGGTAATTCACGATCTCAGCCTCAATCACAGCTCCAGTCAATGGACGCACTTGGCCCATTGATATTTCCACTTGCCATACGAGATGTCATTACCCGGACTGTCACCTCAAATCCTATCCAGCCTTACCATCCTTCTTCTACTCGTCTGCAACTGAAACGACGCCAGTGAGAAGAAATTTGTTCAAATGAAAGTAAGTATTAATCTAATGATCTGAGCAATGGTTCAGTGCCAAGATGCGAGAATGCATAGCAACATGGCGTAAGAGATCTTCACGTGGACACTAAATTGTTCACTATTCAAATTTAAACTACATTTTTATTTGATGAAGGTGGCGTATTTCCGTTTATTGTATTCCTTTATAGCAATCGACAGCTGGTAGTAGCTTAGTGAAGTTGATCTCAAGGCGTGATGGAAATGGCTGAAAGTGGTGAAGCGAAGCTTTCAGATGATCGTGTCACGTCATTTTTTCGTCATAGCAAACTTTGCTTTGTGAGAATATTTGGAAACACAGTATGTCCTCAATATCATTCGATTTTTTCTCACATATATGATTTTGATAAATGCAGGTGTAAAAGCAATAATTGTTCAACGAAAAATTGGGACTTAAGATTATTCTGGTGCTGTTTTCAACAGTCAAACTATGCAACAAATTCGTCATCTTCTCAAACAGCTATTTCAATGGAACACGAAGAAAAGGTTCCTTAATATGAAGTACTTTGGATGTTTCTGCAGCACTCAAGATATTTTCGCAAGTTCTCTGATAACATTCAATAGTATGGTTGTTTTAGTTCGTATTTGGATGAACATTATTTTTGATATTATCACTCTTCTTTGATGTTTCTTACAAAGTTATGCTATACAGGAAGTGCTATGATATGGTTCCATCCTTCATTCTTTAAATGAAAAGTTAAGCAAAACAAAGTAACACTATTTTTAGTTTGTTTTATTTTGAATTGTAGTTTGTTGCAGTGACAGTGACAGAAACAAACACTTACGAAGGTGAAATTTTATTCGAAATTCATATTTTAACAAAAAGTAAATTTAGGATTGTGAAAGAGAATTAAAAGAACTACATTTCTTCAGTGTGAAAGGTCAGTTATGTTATCTTCATTAAACATTTTTTTGCAAGGCAACATTAAGTCTTATATAGCGGCATGAATCTGCGCCATATTATTTCATAATTTTTTGGTGAGTGGAGTGCTGTTCTTTTCAAGGTTAGAAGATCCCGTTAGTTGGTTGGCGTAAAAAAGCAAAACAAAAAACAAAAAAAAACTTGCCACTACAATTTTTGACAAGTTTCAGTGGACGATGTTAGTTCACGGGTTAATTAGTATAGTTCTGCATCACTCGTGGAATCCAAGTTACATCAATTTATAAGCTTAATTTCCAAATAATCAATGTTATCACGAAGAATGTTATCACACTTGGTTACCACTGCAGTGCTTCTGTCATTTGTTATTCACTTCACCGAATTGCATGAATATTAGTCTCTTTGTTTTCTGAACGATAATTGGATGATTTTATGGCAAAACTGCTGTACTTATGATATCACCGAATGCATGAAATTCAGAATACTTATTAAACTCTTCTTTTACAGGAAAAATGCAATGTTGTTTGATTATTTATCTTTGCACTTGTATAATGATGATAATTGTTGGAGGTGCAAGTGTCTCAAACTGTCCGGCTGATGATTATCTTCCAGTCTGGATGATCGTTTATGGATGTGTTGGTATTGTGGTCGGATCCGCTTTAATTTATTCAGGATTTTTAGCACTTTGGTTTTTTATGTTTATCACATCAGTTGTTGGTTTGTCCTTTTGCACAACATTAATCACTGATTAATTTTTTCTACCTGAAGTTTTCTGATTATCAACGCATTGTTCTAATGAAGAAAAAAATCTTGCTGCATTGTAGGAAAGTTCAAAATAGTTTAAAATAATATTTATAAAACGGTTAACTTCGAAAGAGAAATTTCTGAGATCACTGATGTTCGAATTGCTGTTTTTCATCCAAGAATATAAAATTTGCTTATTTTTCGGTGAATATTGAAATTATTCGGTATTCTAAAATGGTCCATAAAAATTTTATAATGCATTTTACATTGAAGAAATTGCAGGAGCAGCACGTTTGTATCCCATTTTCACAAAAGTACAGCATACTGATAATGAAAGACTGTTCTATTGTTCCCAATCAGTTTATTTATTGTCATTTATGATCACAACTGTTGATCTCATTCTCTTCTGCATTGTGGTTTTGCCCTTTGGAGCTTTTCATGCTTGTTCAATTGCATCTGGTTTAATGAAAAGTAAAGTTGAATTTGAACTGAAGCCATCATCAAACGCTGATGTTGACTCTCAAAAATTTATGGAAGTTAATAAGGAAGCTTCATTTGATTGAGAAAATTTTGTAGCGGAAATGCAGGTTGATTTGACACTACTTTTTTACTGATCCTTTGATATTCAATTGAGCCAGTGGGTGCTTATGTCAAAATTTTGTTCTTCATTTCTTCACCGTTCGATTTGTTTTAATTCTATTCATGTTCGATTATAAAGAAGTATTTGACAGATCGTTTACCCAGACCTCTCATCATCTATAGCATTTTTAATTGGAATCATTTTTTGTGAAATAATTTTTGGAGACTTTTTGGAACAGAGTATTATCAATGCAGTAAATCAGGAACACAGTTACGTATAATATTGCTCTGAAACATTGAACCAGATCAAGTTTCGTCAAAAACTGTTCGTTTTTAATTATCCATGGCAGTAGTCATATATTTTGTTTATGGTTGTGCTTGATTGAATGGTTTGGCTATTCGAATCTGTGTGGATTGTTGGTGTTCCTGATACATGCTTCCCTTTCATAGAAGTGAGTTTTATTTTTGTCCAATAGAAACTGACAATATTTGAGTTGTTCCTTCTTTAGACTTCCTTATTATTCACTACAGTTTTTCATCTTTCAGTCGCTTAGTCAAAAGATTGCATCACTGGATGTTTGTTAGTTGTTAATCAATGAAATGTACAGCTTTCTGTTGTCAGTCATCAACATTTGAAAATAAGTTGTCATTCATCCCCATGATAAGTTGCCGCCACTGTTTCATTACTGTAATGGTGAAAAAGATTGATTTACGCCTAAAAAGATACCGTAATTGCTAAATGGAATATTCGGAAAACTGCAAAAATGTCTTTTCAAGTGATAGGATGAAATCAAAAAAGGAAAGAAGAGAGTGGCAGTTGTTTCGAGAGGTTTCCGGACAGGTTTAATTCTGTTCATTACCAGCTAAATGGATCAGTTGTCTTGATTCTTGATCTGAATAATTGCTGCATTTGACCAAAAAAGGAAGGCCGAAGCGATTAGGATGATCGATTACTCAGAATTTTGTGTTGTATTTCTGAACAATTTCTCAGCATAGCGTTATTCGATCACAGTTTTAAAAGAACCAAAAGTCGGTGGCATTAGATGATCACATCCTTTAGGGACAGTTACATTGGAATTTTCACTAATAGGAGCTTTAAATCACATTTGTGGTAACAAAGGTAAATAAAAGAAATAACTCGGTAAGTGACATTATGTTTCCGTGAGCCAAATGTCATCAATATACGGTTACTTTACCGGTTATCATTGAGGCTGCAGAAACATTTCGATTCGTTTCAAACGACATCTGTCTTTTTACCGTCTTTGTTTAGTATCAAATACATCGGTGCTGATTTTTTCCAGCAAATCGTATAATTATCCATGCTCCATTCCTGAATTCATTGTATTTGGGAGGAGTGGAAATAGTTGTTTGGCTTACCAGACACTTTGTGTGTTTACGACAAACAGCAGGAAAACGATTTAAGATCAGATGAGATTGTAGCAGAAGCTTATTTACTAAACGATTCCTTAGAACTAAAAGAATTCAAAAATGACTTTTTAGCCTTTCAGTTCCCTTTGTTGAAAATATAACAGAAAAAATAAACATTTTGGGTGTCTTGTACTTTCACCGCGTTGGATATCCTTGAACATCATTCAAATTGGAAAGTGATTGGCCGGATATCAATCTGACTATTGCCATGATTGTCTCCTTCTCAGTTCTCCATTCATTTCATTCCGTCTATTACTTCCTTCTGCAAACTTGAAAAGACCAGTAGAAATGACCGCTACCAGAATCTCCAAATAATGCGGACAACAGTTGGCAGACAACAGTTGGGTTTGGTTGTCAATTAGTCACCAGGACGTTACTAAAGTGGCCGATGCCTTGCTAGAATTTTTCAACGTTTCCACCAGACACCTATACGAAAATAGCGTCAGCTGTTGAACTTTCTACACATACTTCCTTAGCTTGAGCTCTAACCCTCTTATTCTGTCCAAGAGTTGTCGAAGAACACTCCTTTCCATATTACCTCCATCATTGGCCAGCATTACAGCTTCTTCAAATTCTAATGTCAATCATCGAATTACTTCAGTTGTTTCATTTTCTTCTTTACTTTTTTACGCTCCATTTCACCATTTGCTCTCTTTAACAGCCAAGGTCCTAGTGCCCAGAATTTTTCAAATACAGATTTTTGTGAACTGTCTTATGGAATATTTGTTTAGAAAACGACCAAAGCTTTTAAAAACCCTAAAAAGTCTACTTCCACTTCTCCTGGACCAGTGATGTCAATTTATGTTAACCAATGGATCGATGTTTTTCAAATTGACCAAGTGTATCAGTTTAATCTCAATTCATCCTTCCATCTGAATATTCTTCTACCTCCGACACCCTGCTCCAATCATGTAAAAATAATTAACATGAAGAAATTGATTTGGGAATTTTTGGCGACTGAATCAGTAGTGATTTCAGAAATGTTGATCTGAATGGTTCACCTGGATGGATGATGCAATGTGACAAAGGCATTCGCGTCGTTTACTTTCTCATAAATCAGTTACTTCCGGAGGTGCTGATCTACACACTATTCATCATGGATTTGTCGAACTTCAGACTGTCAACTATATTGCTTTTACTCAGTTTAACCGAATATGTGTTATCAGGTTGCGGTTGATTAGAGAATTCTTTCTTAAAAAACTTACGCTTGTTGTTTCTTTTTCTGTATCTGAATTCAAATTATTCCAGTTGAAATTTAATCTCAAAAAGGTCAGCATAAAACATGAATTATCCTACGTGGCATATTTTTCGCAATGCGACCTTTATTCTGCTTATTTTCAATTGCGAAGTATGCATCCGTTCATTTTTATATCACTCCAGCATCGCCTCGAATATTTTGAAGATCCGTTCTCCTCGTAATTTCAAATTCGAATAAATGGAAAGCACTGCGATCAAAACATCGCTTGGATTTAATAAAATCTCCAAATGAGAAACAATCAATAACCATTAGCAAAATACTAAATACAACAACTTTGAAAAAGTTGCTGAATTTCAATAGGAACTGGTTTGAATCCTATGTGATCTCTAGATGTGTTTCCGATTTCATAAATTAGAAGTTTGAAGTTATTTTATTGCACAACTTACAAAGAAATTTTCATGAAACAGACGGAAAAATTAAGCTGAAGCTGTCACAAATTTAAGCAACGAATTTTTTAAATGTTTTGATAAAGACCTGGTATGTTGGCAATATAACTGACTTTCTAACTATGCGGGGTCTGGTATGTTGGCAATATAACTGACTTTCTAACTATGCGGGGTCTGGTATGTTGGCAATATAACTGACTTTCTAACTATGCGGGGTCTGGTATG
>JABVXS010000015.1:73404-90426 GCA_013365335.1 Madathamugadia hiepei
GTATGTTGGCAATATAACTGACTTTCTAACTATGCGGGGTCTGGTATGTTGGCAATATAACTGACTTTCTAACTATGCGGGGTCTGGTATGATAAGCTATCTTTTACATCCTTATTTGATTTAGTGGAAAAATTGGAAGTTTCAGGGAATTATGAGATTAAAATTCGTTCATTGACTCTACTTATATAGATATGTTATGTGCGTTTGAAACGAATTGTGATTGGATGTTCGAGAGCCCAGCACTTAAACATCCACGTGACCCGAAACAAAACTTTAAAATTGTCGTTGGTAGTCGCGATTCAAAGCCAAGTACGTCGAATATGCAAATTTTGCAGATCACACCATGAAAAATGCGAATCTGTGGAAAAAAGAGATTGATTTAGCCAGGTTTTGACAATAGAGCTGAGACTAAAAAATCAAAAAAAATTTTTTTTCTTAAATTATTTCATAGTAGACAAGCTAATCAGCAAAGTGAGACGAAGGTATGACTGAGTCAGTACTGTAGGTGTGGCTTTCAGTAAAGCTAGAATTGATCAATGAATTTTTTTTTCAGCTCATTACGCATATTTCAATTTCACCAAAACTCGCGAAGAGCCAGCTATGATCATCAGTCCATACTATCAGTATCTCTCCATTCAGGTACCACCACCATTGATCATTTACCTCTGAAATGATTATGTGATGATTATTTGAATATTTACAGTGTGAGCTGCGGTTCATGTTCCGCTTGTTTGGCGATTTGGGTGCCACACTGATGGTGACCAGCCAACACCGTTCATTAAGTGAGGAGACTGATTACGTTGACCTATACGACTATGACGATGAAACGGAATGGACAAGACCAACGTTGCACACCACTTTAAACGCACCGAACAACCACGTTGATTCGTTAGTAGCGCCTTTAATTATTTGCATGAACGTCATGTCATTACTGCAAAAACTCTAAAAACTGCTCATCCGTATGTTTTTCCAATTCAATTCATTTGAACCTCTTCGTCCGAAGGAGTCAAACTTGCTTCGAAAATAAATATAAAGTAAGCTATCCAATTGTCATCTTTCCACATGCTAGACGCTACACTGTCCCTTACGTCAATTTATTCGATGTACACATGGACTTTTTCCTAACGTTACAGAAGGAAGGATCATTACGTTCAATTCAGCTCCCTTAAAATATAAGCCTCTTCAGGTGTAGTAAATCATTAACACTTGTCCTAATTTTCGTTAATTAACCGTTCCCATGTTAACGAATTATCTTTTTCATCGAATCGAACATAGAATAATTGGAAGAACTGCCTTTTAAAATCTTTTGTTTATTGCTGCTAAAGGGTTCTCACATCGTAACGGAAATGCAATTTTACAAGGAATTGCTTTTCAGCAAAAGTTGACATTTGCTGCGTTTTCTATGCCAAGATCAGCAACTTATTGCTATCAGAAGCATTTACTCATATCTCTGTTCAATGATAAAATATAAGAATGATGAGTATGTCCAACCTTGCAAGCTGGACAGCAGTCATCCGACATTTGGTTCCCTCGCACATTCTTCTTGAAATATTTCAAATCCTTGTTTTTCGTTTCAGAAGATCCATAATTACCTAGATCTTTAGGATTAAAGTAGCTTTCTTGGGTCACATTATACATTTTGCGTTGAACGCGGAACAAATCAAAAGCTTCTTTATTTGTCTCATTTTTTGCTTATGGCTGAGACTTCCGAAGTTTAACTGTTGTTAAGCTTTCATTATTTGGTATAAATTTCAGTTTAGGGGAATGTTCCTCTCGCAAACATCGCTAGAGAGATTTGTTTTCATTTCACTGTTTTCTAGATGGAAGGAAGTTGGAGTGCATATTGGGTATGTCACTCATCCGACCAGAATCAGAATCGAATGTCACTCTAAAGCAAATAGTGCCATTTCGATGACAAAAGAAAGCACTGAATGTTACATTGATAATATTGAAATGGTCAACTGTGATGGTAACTCTGCACTTACTTCACTTCATGAAAGTTGAACTTTAACTGGCACTAATACGAGTCTTCATTGCTCTTAATTATAACTCTTCAAAATCCATTGAAAAGATAAAGATGCATGCTTTACTCTTCTAAGGTATTGAGGACCACTTTGTAGAAGAACTGTGGTACGAGAACATCTGTCAGTCAAATAAAACAAAGAAGTATTTGTGTCACATGTACCATCATGCGAAGTGCATTGACTACGACCAAATATGCGACATGAACGTCGACTGTCCGGGAGCGGAAGATGAACAACCCGAACTACACAACTGCAGTATATTTTGATGTTAAATTCCCATTGAAAAATATTTATTGATTTGCTAATTCTTACGGATGAAGACTGTTTGTGGAAGTTTACTAAATGAAATGACGAATATTATCAGTCTTACTGTGCATTTCTATCGAAAACACGAGAATACGTTCCAAAAACGGCTTTTTCTCACGCTTAAACTTTAATGAAATACAGAATTTTAATTAAAGAAAGTCGTGAATTTTTTTAAATTCCAATTTTTCCAGCTGCAATACCGGCTGGTGCGCGCTGCACATTTGAAGATGATAGTGTGGCGAAAACAGGTTGTGCAGGGTGGCGCCTTGAAACTTATTATGTTCATAGCAGTCAAAGAGCAGATGAGAATGAACACCTTTTCATTCGAACTAACTCCAGCGATGCGGCAAAGCAATCATCACTGAAGCACGTGCCATCCTCAGATCACACTTTCGAACACACTAATAATAGCGGTAAAAGTCGTAAAAATTTATTTCTAAAAAATAAACTTCCGTAGAATTTCTAAAAGTAAAAATCTGGAAAGCTTTTGGCTGTCCTTGAAATTTTCTTTTTTCAGGACACTTCCTGTACTTCACGTCGGAAGATGGTTTAGAACGGAACAGCTTTACGGACACAAAGTCAACTTATCTAATATCACCACATTTCCCTCCAACCGCGAATGTTCTTTTTAATTCAGTTGCTGTTCCAACTCATTCATGCAAGGTATTTCATACCTCTTCGTTGTATGTGCAAAAGTATTTTATTGAAAAAGATTTGCATTTCCTTCTTTAATTAAGATTCGATTTTACTACTGCTTATATGGAAGTGCCATTTCGACGCTACAACTAACAGTACATCCAGCCAGCAAACAGCCACCTAAAATCATTTGGACTCCTCCATCGCTTTTGCTCACTGACCAGAGTGACTACTGTGAATGGACAAAAGTATCCATAGATTTATCAGAGCAGGTCTGTTCTCAAACAGAGAATCCTTCTTCGAGTTTTAGTGAAAAAAATTTGGTTTGAATTCACATCTTCCTGAAATTTGAGTTGCAGCGAAGCAAATCCCTTTCCTACTTTTCTCTTCGATCATAGCTTATCTTCTCATGTGCTAAATGCTTCTAATGATTTTATTTTTCAGCCGAAATTTCTTTGAGAAATTTCTTTCCTTGTGAATTTCAGAGGAGCGAATATTATCTAAAAATGGGTGTGAGCAGAATATTTGATTCATCCATAAGTTTCGCCATCGATGACTTCTCCATGGCACCGGATTGTTTCATTAATGGTTTGTTACTTCTGCTAATTCTCCAAGTCTTAAAATTCTTAACTTCAATATTTGATGTTGCAACAAAAGCGCACAATTTAGAAGAAGCATGGCGTACACAGCACATACCTCATGTATATAACATTACAAGTTGTGGACGACAAGGAGCTCGACAGCCAACGTCCGATGACTGCGAAAATTTCTACAATCAAAGGTATTAGGTATTGATTATTTCAGGACGTAGTTAATTAATTATTCATAATTTCATATCCATGAGTTCTCATTGATAAAACGCGGCCGTATCACAACCGCCACCTTCACTGATATTCGGAAAATACAAAACAGTGGCTGCTGAATTGATGATTTTCACAAAATTATAAATAAATCATGGCATCTTATTGTTAAGTTTTTAGTGCCGCAAAGGCATTATTACTGAATAATACTTCCAATGGATTTCAAAAGTGGATCGTGCCGAAAACCACAGAATACAGGTACACATCACCAATTTCAAGAGAATTATTTCGAATAATCATTAAAAATGAAATTCTCGAAGCCCAATTTTTCTTGAAGAATCGAAGCGTACGGTGCCTCTGGAGGACATCTTGCTCAACAGACAATCAACAATTATGGTGGACAAGTAGTCACCGTACTAAATTTCACAGTGGGTACGGAATTAGATATTCTGGTAGGAGAAATGGGTGAAAGTCCGTGTGATCACTTTAAAACTTCAGCTGATAGCATGGTAGGTTGAATTTCGAGTAAATAAAGGTTGCAACAAGCACAACATACTTGAAAGTGTGATGAAGGTAATGAACAGGAAGTACTGCATAAAGTCTCCACGGGAGAAATCTAAAACTGCGGATTTTAAAAAGAAGAGCTTTATATTTGTTAGTGAGAATTTCGAGCTAAAAATCAGTGAAGTGAGTAAATGATGAAGGGTTTTCCAGAATAACCACCAGTACGAGGTGCTGAAGTATTTATGCACGAAGGGCGAGAGCATATGGAACGATGACACGGCAGTAGCTAATGCTATAATGTTCCCGGGCACTGGTGGTGGCGGTGCAACAATTGTCAAGTATCAAAACACAATCACTTTAGCAGCTGGAGGCGGTGGTGGGATATTTCCAGAACAAATTATTCAACTGGAAAATCCAGGACTTAAGTAGGTCTCAAGTTTTTCGGGTTCCAAAAACTAAGCTCTCCTTATTCAACATTGCTAGATAATTATTTCCACCATAAATGGAATGTTTGAATAAAGAAATCGTTTCGGATTTCTGTATGTTCGAAAGATGAAGGCATCATTGATTAACCTCTCAAATTTCACTCGAATAAATGACGTTGCTTATAGCACGACATTTCCTAACACCGAAAATACCAGTGCTTTGTGATTTCCCATCATTTTCGAAGCATCAATTTAATTGTCTGAAAGTTGCAGCCCTCGAGGTGGTGATTTGTTCAGCAATGATTCAACACCTAATGATTTCCATAACTCAAAGCGAGAAATCCTGTGGATGTCTGGAGATGGCGCACAACTTGTACATGTCAGTGTGAGTTTTAACATTGAGATCCCTGGTATTATTCAAGGTTTATCTGCCTTGTCTTACAGGTGTGTTTCAGAGAAAAGAAAAGTGTAAACAGTGTCTTGTGATGTCCGGACAGCTGAATAATACTTCTTCCGCAGGAGGTGAATGTCCACTGGTAGCGGTATGGAAAATTTTGGGAGGGTATGGAGGTGGCGGTGCATCCTGTGGACCAGGCGGTGGTGGTGGAGCTGGTTATCATGGTGTAGTTCATTTTCTGTTTTCTGAAATATGTGATGGAAATTTAGCTGCAGAGCTGAATCGAAGTTTCTTGAACAGTCGCGAAAGTTTAGAAATTACGATAAATTTCGTGACTTGGCGAATTTCATGGATTTAGTTGGGAAGATGAAATGCATGTTTTAGGTGGAGACGGAGGACAAAAATATCACGGTGCAGGTGGGAAAAGTTTTGCACAAAACAAGGGAGCTATCGTGAGACCTGGTCTGCTTTTCCGTCTTATTACAGATCGAGATTTTCATTTCTTATGCAAACATAAATTCAGTAATACAGTAAGGAATTGCTGGTTTTTCAAAATCTGAATTTGCCAGCCGTCCAAGTTGTAAAATAAAATTTGGACCAACTATTTTTTATGTACATGAAACTTTATAAGCTTGTATTTTTCTTTTCTCATTTTAACAAATCAGGTGTGAATAGTGGTAATGGCTATGTACTCATTTATCCGTGCCGTTTACAATGTTCTTCTAATGCGACCTGTCGTTTCCGCATAGATAATGCTGCGGAATTCGATTCTTATTGTGTCTGTCCAGACGGTCAGGTGGTCAACGAATTACAGGGTTGCATTTCAGGTGAAAATACTGAATTCTATCAAAAGTGATTGTCTTTGAACTATACTGGAATGGTCAATCGACATATGCTTAGATAAAGCTGAATGTATTGAAAGATACAAATAAAAACTTCATTTCTGAAATTTCTTGGAAGTGAAAATTTTCAGATTTGGAAAAAAAGAAACAAAGGAATGTTCCTCACAACGAACCTTTGTTGGTGATGCTCGTTTTCGCATTTGTTTTATCCACGCTCATTCTTCTCAGTGCATTTGGAAGTTTCTGTAATTTTCCTTTCTTTGGTCTGTCAGTGGAAGCTTTTGAACTTCCATTATCCAGGGAATCTGTTCTGCCAGATCCATCGAAACTTAATATTGATTTCTCGTGAAGTTTTTGGTATCTTGTTCCATGTCCTCAGAAAAATTTATGAAATGTAACAGTCAATTTTTTGGTATAACTTGTCATTTTCAGGTGTTTATTTTCGAAGGCGATTAAAGAAGGCCAAAATGGAGAAAGCGGAGCTTAATCGTGAAATAGGAATGTGCACTTTGACGCCGAGTACACCTATGAGTATTTCTGGCAATCCTATCTATGAACCATTCGGCCCATCTGCTGAACTACAACCTATACCACGTGCTAACGTTGCCCTAATAAGGTGAAAACATTTTTGTCCTTTGAATAGTGAAAGAAAGTATCGATGCACTCTTTATTTTCGACTTTAATTTAAGGGTTTGTACGATTTTTTAATTTAAAGAACTACTTTAGAAGGGTATACTGTTCAATTATTTTGCGGTCGATGTTTGTCGAGAGCACCAGAACTTTTTGGACTTTACCAGCGGTATTTAAGTACTAGTAACACGTAGACTGTAAGTTTGCCTAAGAATTATAAATAATGAAATGTTTAGACCTCTTGGACAAGGTGCTTTTGGTGAGGTGTATGTGGGTACACTAAATTGCGGTAGTCACTTGGTTCAAGTTGCGGTAAAAACTTTGCCGAAGTCGGCGTCCAAGCAAGCAGTAAACGATTTTGAAATGGAAGCACTTATAATGAGGTTCTCCTTTTTTTGCTTCAGTTAAAATTTCGAGAAAATATCGTTGGCAACTATCGCATGGTGCTGGAAGAATCAGTTGGATCTGAAGAGCAATGCATGCCATGTGCAAGTTACCCCATCCCATCTTCGTTTATCATTGCTTTAACTTCACTTTTTATTGTTTCAGCAAATTTCGACACGAAAACATTTGCGAGCTTATGGGCGTTTGTTTCGATGTGACACCAAGGCTAATCATTCTCGAACTGTTAGCTGGCGGCGACTTGAAATCTTTTCTTCGGGAATGTCGGCCAAAAAATGTTAGCCTTACTTTGACTTTACCAGTTTACAGCTCTTCCTCAGCTAATCAATTCAGTATTCTTTGCATTTTCAATCTTTCTTCTCGTCTGATCCATTTTCTCACAATTTATTTCCACTTCATACCATCGACTTCTTGTTGAAGACAAATGACCAACGGATTGGAATGATTGATCTGCTGGGTATGGCTCAGGATGTAGCCAAAGGATGTAAATTCCTCGCTGAAAATCGTTTCATTCATCGCGACATTGCCGCCAGAAATTGTTTGCTAACGACGAAGGAAGTGGGACGTGTTGTCAAAATTGCTGATTTTGGCATGGCAAGAGATATTTACAGGTTCGTTGCTTTCAGCAAGTATCGAATGCAAGTGGCAGTCCATAGGGATGGTAGTTCGGGGAACGTACTTGCGCGTAATGCCACAATTATAAGAAAGCAAAATGAACCTGAAGCGGAAGCGGAAGGAAGTAAGCAAAGAACTGTTGCATCCCTACTTCACCATGCACATTTAAGGCAAGATTATTACCGTAAAGGTGGCAAAGCAATGTTACCAGTGAAGTGGATGCCACCAGAAGCCTTTCTTGATGGCATATTTACAGTAAAAACTGATGTCTGGTCATTCGGCGTATTATTGTGGGAAATTTTTTCTCTTGGATATATGCCTTATCCGGGAAGAAGTAATCAGGAAGTAGGTTACTTTGACTTTCACCAGCTTTAAAACTTTTTTTAGAATTAAATGAACTAAATGGGGTCAGTCCAATTTCTAGGTTATGTCTCTAATTGTGAGTGGCGGAAGACTAGAACCGCCGAATGGTGTACCGGATCAAATCTACAGTTTAATGTTGGCTTGTTGGAGTACCTCTGATAATGATCGGCCGCAATTTGACGACATAATTGAAACCTTACATACTATACTTCAAGTATGAAAAACTATATTCGGAATGTAAGATTGCATCAGTCATTCATGTCTGCTTTCCGAAGAATTGGAAAAAATGAATTTTTTCAGAAGCCGCTTCTTCAAGGCATGCCTTTACCCGTTATCGTTCATCAGTTATCTCAATCACAATCCGCTCCGAATAATTCATCCTTACCGCAGAATCCTTCTTCGGCTGCTATCGAAACGGTGTCACAAAATAATTATTCTCAAAGTACCATTAATACAGTACTAAATTCCTACACTGAAACAGTTCCATCCAATGACTGTGATCCGTTGCCCACGAACGGTTTGTTATCGTTCGTATCGGAATAATTTCTGCATTACGTAATACATAAATTTTCCAAAATTGTGTTAATCAAGATTAAACTTCAAACTTTATAAATCCTGATATTGTGGTCTTTGATTTGTTTAGGAGATGGAATTAACTTCAATGTATGCAGTCCTTACCAACCTCAATCATTCGAGCCCTTTTGCATCTCAGATGGAACTCAATCAACGCCATTGTCCATCTGGACGAACAATCAGTTGTCTATGGAAACCCCGGAGACACATACCAGTGGCAGCGGTGAATTAGAGAGCAGCTGTAATGGTGATGCTTTATCTACTATGACATTGCATAATGCGCTAGTCGGATCTCGAAGACCTGTGGTTGATTCGGTTAGTTCCATTTTAGTAACAATTCTTATTATTCCAGTCATTTATGGATAGCTGAAAGCTAATAGTATGCATTACTTTCCAAAGTGTGCTCAATTTCTGAACAAAAATCTAAAGGACTTTATATGGTCCTCAGTATCTTAAATGATGAAGATGCTATGCTCCATGAAGAGAACATCATTTTAAATTCACTTTTTGTTCAGAAGCCTCATCACTTCATCGTTTTGCTGCAGAAATGCTGACTTCAGCTTGCACAAGCAAGGACTTCTGTATTGCAGGATAGTTGCAGTAGCCGATTGGCCAGTACCGATTACGCCAATGCGATTCGTACCGAAGTAGTATCACTATTAGAAAGTCGGTATTCCCAACCAGTGAAATCTCCCAGCATGGCAAACTCTTTCAGGTCATCAGACCCATCAGATGACCAGTCACCGCTTCAGAATCGCATGAACCAGAGTCAATTTCTATAAAAAATGCCTATGATTGCAAAAAAACTTGGGACTTTCCTACATATCCCGTTAGCATCCGCAGTTGATGCCTTGAATATTCGTGGCAATTCATATATGGGTTGCAATACCCTTGATGACTTCTCCCCAATGCTTTTGCTATTAATTCTCTCTATTCATCTCAACGAATTTTGAATTGCATTGAACACAGATTAGCTAGTGTCGCTGTTGTCTTTCTATCTTTCTATTGTGTAAATACTTATTTCTTGGCTTTCTTGTCTAGCACTTTGTTTTTTGCTTATCTGTGATTCAGTTATTCATGCTCACACTTCCACTCTAATTTAACTATTCTGCTCTCATCCGTAATGCTTCTGAGATTCTGGAAGAAGCACATTCTTGCAAGTCTTCTGTGGCTTCGTACTGCTTTATTCACAGCACTTCTGAAGTCTGCAATTTAAAAGGCTTTCATTCACTAAGGCCGTACGTATATCTTCGTTCGAGCAGAATGCATCCGATGCAAATTATTTGATCTCTTTTTATGGCATGAGTCATTGTAAGTTATGCTTTCTTGTTGTTCTGACTGTCCATAAAGCTTTGATCTTGCTTGTCCAGTTGTTTCTGGAGAGTACCAATGAATAACAAAGAATGCAAATTCGAATAGTGTTTGAAAAACGAGGCGATAACTTGAGCAGTATAAGTTTATTACCTGACCAAACTTTGCTATCAATCACAGAAAGCTACCAGTTTATAGAAATGCAGAATGCGGCGGACTTCAAGCAGTGCTTAGCTAACAAGAAAATTTTGAACATTTGAAATTGCTGGCTCCGTGATACTGTTTGCTTGAAAGCAGCAATGTCCTTCACGATCATTTGCACATTTTATTTGAAATTTGTCATCATATATTCAGATGGAATACAAAGTGCAAATTCTTGAAGAAAAATATATATTAATTGGACATTTAAGATTTTGGCTAATATAATTTAACAATTCCGAGATTTTCGGGACTTCGACTTGCTAGTCCCAGACTTGGGTTTGGAGTCCTTCGAGTCTGATAAATAGGAAGTTTCATTAGCTTTGATCGTGGGCGTGTAATAAAAACTTTTCGTGTCTTGTGAGTTTGATATTTTTGCTGAAATTTTCGCAATTTAGAAATGATTGATAGTATCAGAGAGAAAACGTCTGAGACTTTGAGCTCTTTGCTTACCGCCCATATTTAATTTAGTACCTTTACCGACCTTTGCTCATACCATTAGCAATAATCCTACTAGCAGAATATCCGTATGATCAAAATCTAGAAGAAGGCACCTTAAACGTCTAGAAAGTTTGGCCAATTCATCTATGAAGAAGTTATTTGAAGGATGCTGGAGGTGATAAAACAAATTATTAATCTCACCAAACCCTAATAATTTAAATCGCTCAATTATCCGACGTACATTTGTCTGCTTTCGGCATTATAAATACCGATCGTTCTTCACCAACATTTTCCGCTCCCAAATCGTATTTCTGTACTGATTTCGTAGTCCTCCGACTTAGCTCTCTTTCCGATTTTGCATTGAAAATCTTGGATTCGCATGCGCCTGCTTTAACCATTCCATCTTCCTTCCCTTTCAGCCAATCCAATTTTTCGGACTGCAACAGAAATTAGTTTCAAGAGTGGAATGTGCACGAAACTGCCTATAAATATAAATATGATTTGAAACGTTGTAAAAATGCAAGTAATGAGTCCCGTTTCACTGCCCAACTACCAGAAGTACAGTTCCAGATTGTGATACTGAGCAACCAACAACTCCATGCACTGCAAGGAATTGCAGCCATTCAAATGTATGTCTGATGGAGTCAGTGCTCCGTGTGCTGGATTGCGATCAATGAACCAAAGATAGCTCTACCTACTGTAAGCTGATCTCGAAGTGGGAAGAACCTTATAGTTGCCGTTCAAAATAGCGTTCCGGAAAATGTTTTTGATTAAATGATAGTCCGGTTTTGTATCATATTGAAAGCTATTTATTTGGCGCAACACAGTGCTGATGCCGGCTGGCAACCCTTTACATTTTTTGAATACTTTAATATAATCTGTAAAGTATGCAGCAAATAAAAGTGAGCAATATTCAGGTGAAATAAAAGGGCGGGAAAAAGGAATTTCAACTGTTTTATTCCTGATTTTCGTCGAAGATATTAACATATAGATTGCTCAAAGCAGTTTTCTTTTTTTCTACATAAATGCAATGCTACCAAGTTTATCAAATTGAAGCACTCTTTGAATAATTCATAATGTCAAGTAAACTGAATGTGGATGTTTACTGGACACAGCTTGCTGCAGAAAATATTTAATATTACGGCAATTCTAGTGCTGCCTCTGCAGTTACTATTAAAGCATAGGAAGCAAGCTTTATCCACTTGACACGTGTGACACCACGTGTATACCGCTGAAAAAGACCAAATGAATCATTTGAAATTCTTAATGCTTTACCGTTGTTCATAAAAGCTTCCTTTTTATTAAGCACTGTCTTCTGATTCCTTTCATCCTCCCATGGCAGTGATGATGTTGTCAAGAAGAATTCAACAATAATGTAAAGCCAACTTTCCAGGTCATCTTTACGTGAACGTTCCAAGCATTTATGGGAGTTTCTTGACATATAACGGATGCTTCCCATTCGATGCACTTTATTACGCTTTTTCCTAAACGCACTACCGCATAACCTTGTAAGTACTAAAATATGAAAGTGAGAAATACACGACGGATTGGTTTGAAAGAATAGCAAATTAATCACTTTAGCAAAACTCCAATTCATTTGATCAAAAATGAGATTTGATTTTTTCGGCAGAATTCTTTTTTAAATTTCCGATTTTCAAAAAACAAGTTGCAACTAATCCAACAAATTAATGAAATTAGATCCCGAGTTGCACGTACACTATTGCATTTTTGTTGGCCGCCTTGTAACGTCGTGCAAGACCAAATCCAAGCAGAAACAACTGACTTCCTTCTGATTCCAACCCAATCGCATAAACAGCCGGTTTTATATCGTAAAAAGAAATCTCGATTAAATGCATATTCAATCATTGTTATCCCACATCATTTAAGCAGTGGGTAATGAGAAGTTGGAGAAGGGAACAGCGTGAAATCACAACTGAAGCCGCTACTCACCTCGATGAACAAATCCAATTTTATGAACTTCTTCGATGCACTCAATGGCCAAATATGAAAGCTTCAGGCTGGTAGCTGTTGAAAATTCTCCCAGCCTATCGCGAAGGTCACTGATCGTCTCACCAATCTGTGGATACAGTGTTTTCATCATGACAGAAACTGAAGCTCTTCCATATATTGCAAGAAAAATTCTCCACCTGAATCATACTTTAAAAACGCTAAATTTGATCAATTTAAAAATGTCCGTTACAAAAAACTTTGAGGATGTCGTTGGCTACCTTTAGCCTTTTTTTTCCGCAAAAATTGAAAGTGGTTTTAATCTCAACTTTGCCCAACCCAAGAGGCTAGAGAACAAGTTGAATTCAGACTTGGCTCTTTTTCTTCAAAGAATGTGAACCAAGCGAAACAAACGCTAAGGAAAAAAAAAAAGATCGTTCGACACTGATTGGTTATGTTCAGATTAAAATTGATCAACTCACTACCCGACACCCCGTTTTTTTTTTACTTTCGGTGTCACTTTGATTGTCATTTCGCAGATCTCGAGTTGATAAAGGTAGCTTACCATTTTTGTCACAAAATACCGTATATTAACTTTTCGATTGTTTCCCTGCGAAATTAAAGAAGAAATATGTAACAATTTTCCCACTTTCGTACTACTTTTCAGTACATCTATTTCTGCCTGTAATTTTCACTTTTCAATGTTTCTATTCAGCCATTAATTACGCTATTTAAATTTAGTAAGTTTACGGTGTTATTCGTCTAACGTCCATGTTTTTTACACAAAAGACATGTACAACATCATTTGTACAACTTGTCTTGTCTGAGATTGTAATATCTTGTCGAGAGTAAGTCTAAGATCACTGGGACTAGAGAATTATATTTGCGGAGTTGCATGAAGTTTCCTAGCATTTAATGGCTTTGATAATTAATTAACAAAAGAGATGAAGGAAGTAATTACTTATTCGTTATCAAGTGCCTTGCCCATTCTCCTTGCGTCATCTGTCAACAGAAATTTCACTTACTCTCATGTACGGAACTCTGCATTCATTTATAACATGGAGGTAGCTTTAAGTTTTCAATAAAAGTGGCGGTAAGCGAATTTATTGAACCTGCAACCGCTTGACTCGGCAGTTCTGTGCTTCATAATGCAAAGCAAACAATGCCTTTGAATTTCCTCTCTCCATGAGGCCAACGATACCGTAATCACCTTTCATTGGCCCATCTATAGTGTACCTGCAACTCTTTGAAGTTGACACTAGGATCATTTGAGCTCAACTTAGTTCATGAAAACTGATTCTACTGAACAAGATATTCATAGTGTTTTCGCATATTTTATGTCTAAAAGAGTTAGAAAACTTGCTGGAAGCTTTAAGCACTATCCTGAACTAACCAGACTAGCTAGTCATGACTTCATGATTTTACAGTCCTTAGAATATGCAAAATCAAAGTTACCGTTTTTTATCAATCTCAATGATTTCCCCATCTTTCAAGAAGACTTTTGTTTTCAATTCTATTGGCAGTTCTGCTTCAATTCCGGACTGTTCATTTTCCTGAACGAGAAGCGAACCATTTAACATACCAGGAAATTAAAGAGCAGAACATCTGCCACAACAACCATTTTTGCTAAAAGCTGTGACAACCTCGGCAGAGGTTTCCACTTTTCCCGCGCTTGTGGCTTCTGTAATTTCTGATTCACTTCTTCCTACCACACTTACTGAATCTTCTTTCCCTGTGCTTTTTGCAGACTTTTCCTATAAATAAAGCTCCAATTTGGATTCATTCAAGTCACTTGAAGCCACACTTTTGTCTTTAATTCAATCATATTTTAACGAATTTTAAACTTTTGAAGTCAAAAGAAACAAGAGGGATTGTCCGACTGCTTCAGTGATTCCACATCTATTCTTCTTCTTGATTCAATGATCATAGCTAACAGCCTAGCATCCCTGACAATGGCCAAGGGCTGTGTGCTCATTACTAACTAATTTCATGTCAGCATTTCCCACAGAATACGACTTTCACTGGTGTTTAGAACAACAAACATTTTGTAGACATTCGCATGCGATATCGCCATGAAAACTGCACAAAGTAAGTTGTGGACAGACATGAAAGAGTATTTATTTGCAGGACCTTATTTGTTGATTTCATTTTGTTGTCAGCAAAGTCATCACTAATGATAGCGAAGTTTTGAACTGTCGCTTTAGAAACAAGCCAACGACCGAAATATCTAAACATTCCATCAGCCGAGTAATTAAGTAAACTATCGTCATTAATCAACCACACAATTTATTTACCCAAAATGAAATTGCCTGAAACAACCGTCACACCGACTGATCAGCTAAATAATGTTCGAACTCATCAACATCAGTCATTTATAAATGTCCTTGTCCAGCATTTGCATAGCACTAAACACTGAATGAAATTCAGCCTAAAATATCGCTGGAGTTCAAAATCACAAGGCTGCAACTGGCGTACTTCAGGCATATCATCAGAAAACAACAATCATTGGAGAAGGATATCATGATTGGAAGAACTGAAGGAACCAGAAGACGAGGAAGACCAGCAATGAGATGGATGACTACTGCAATGAACTTGGCTGAAATAAAACAAATCGCTCAGGAGTGCGCTTCATATAGATCCTTCATTCATCAAATCGCTAAAGTTCGGAATGAAACTGATGGCCGATAATGAATGAAGGAATTCTAATTTATGGTGCGTTTCCTTCCGCCTCATCATTCCTTTGTATAAACTTTCTTGCAACACATATTCTCATTTCATCTACATTAGTTCTTTAACGATTGTTCTGCTAGGATTGTCTCTTCTTTTCAAAATCGGGCGCCAAAATGTCAAGTTTATGATGTACTTTTGTCTGACATCTGGTCAAGTATGATTTGTCCCGATATGATTGGTCCGCGTCAATAAAGACATTGCACCTCCAGATCATTGTCTACCCACGACTCTTCACACCCTCAACGGATTGAATATTATTTTGTATACTATGCACTCACGCGTTTGTTGTACACTATTAACGCGTTTTTTTATGTTTTCGTAACAAAAGTTTATTAAATCAAATTTGAGGTTCTCGCTTGCTCACGCTATACAACGACAACCTAGCTTTCTACAATAACTTTCGCTTACACTCGTTACACATCAATATCTGCATATATTGCTTACGTTGTCACACTGCGAAAAGGTATTACTATCTAATGGAAGATAGGCAGTATTGACATCTATATTCAGATATCAGTCACCGGCTCGGCTCCAATGTACAGCTAAAATTGGTTAGTCTGGTAATAATTATCGAATACTAGATGACTCATGTCATAAGACGAGTGGTGATAGTGATAGTGATAGTAATAGTTCAGAAGTTAATGGGTGACTGCACGTCAATGGGACTATCGAGAAACAGTTCACGCCGCGATGATACTTTACCACCATTAATAACACAAGCAGAAGCATCTCGCGTATTGAAAGTACTCCGAGACAAAGCGTTTTTCAAACCCGTCGTATTTTCGAGCCACAACAACGGCATAATTCTTCAAATACTCAACGTTGAGTTCCAAGTTGTTTTGCTCAGAAGACTTGCAAACATTGATGCACCAGATGTTGGTAGCGAAGAATATCCACAGCAATCAATGCCAACCAATGAAGTGGTACCTTTCCAAGATTTTGCTGATAAATCCAGCAAAGTAAGCATCATGTTGCAATCATATGATATTTGTTCTTAAGCTACCTGATCGTTAACTTTCACCAGCATCTGGTAAATGATATGTTCGATCACCTCATTCAGATTTTCCCTCATGTTGAAATTGTAAGAGTGCAAGATCAGATAGAAAACTTTTCATTTTATTTAAAAATAGCTGTAAAGCATCCATTCTGAAAGATAATATCGTAAATAAGAAATGCTTAATGATGATGCGTAATTGTAGTGTTGTATTAGAAACTTGAAATTGATTCAAGATGAATCATAAAGAGAAGCATTTCCACTTGTAAGGCCAGGGTTGTAATGAATGTTTTATTATCGGCAGAAGCCAACGATTCATACGCTAATGGAATGAAACGTAATTATGAAATCGAACAGCTTTGTAATGGATATTGAAATCAATATATTAGACCTGTTTCTGCGTTGAATCTTCGAGAAGTGCGAAGCAGAAAACGACTAGAATGAAATTATCGGATAAGTATTGAGGCATCACTTTACATTGTTGCGAATTAATTTTAGCCCTCAAGAGCAAAATCTAGTTTTTAAAGAACAATAGGTGAATTTTAAAACATTCCACTTTTGAGAAAAATCACTTCTGCTGATGTCAGGATGAATTTTCGGACTGTCAGGAAACCCGAAAAATTAATCTTCAGGTCAGAGGTAACAGTCGGCATGTAGTATTTGATGTTTGTTTAGCTAAATCTGTTTACTATAAGAAATTTTTTCTTGACCATAGAATTTTAATTTATGGTGCGTTTCCTCCCGCCTCATCATTCCTTTGTATAAATTTTCTTGAAACAGATATTCTCATTTGATCTACATCAGTTCCTTAACGATTGGTTCTGTTAGTTCTGTCTCTTCTTTTCAAAACGTATTCTACAGCACGGGCGCCGAAATGTCAAGTT
>JABVXS010000016.1:0-85871 GCA_013365335.1 Madathamugadia hiepei
AACTGCTTTTGCATCAGTGGTAGGTGCGTACACTTGAATCATCGTGATGTTGAAAGGTTTCCCTTGGATTCTGATTGATAATATTCTATCAGTTTTAAGATTATATCCCATTACTGCCTTCATGACCCTTTTATGGATTATAAAAGCAACACCGTTTCTTCTATGACACTCCAGTCCACAGTGATAGATATAATAATTCTCTGACTCAAATTCACCCATTCATGTCCATTTCAATTCACTGATTCTCAAGATGTCAATATTCAATCTCGTCATCTCCTGTTTGACTACGTCTAGTTTAGCTTGATTCATGGATCTTACATTCCAGGTTCCTATACAATATTGCTCTTTACAGCACCGGAGTTTCCTTTCGCCATCATACATATCCATAATTGATCGGCTATACTTTGCCTTGTCATCTTTTCCCTTTGCTATCCTTCTTGGCTTTGGCCTAATTACTTCATCAGTTCTGGGATTACTTGTACTTTTCCTCCATTCTTCCTCATTAGCATAGTGGTCATCTCCCAACCTGAGGGACTCATCTTCCGGAATCGTATGGTTTTTGTTCTTTATTATTGTCCATGAGGTTTTCTTGGCAAAAATACTATTTGGTTTCCATTTCCTTCTCCAGAAAAAAACTTAGTCGTTTACGAGTAAACGACTAAGAAATTGAAAAAAAAAAGAAAATAATAAAATAAAATAAAATACGAGCGCTTCGAGGAAGCAACCGCTCACGATCGAGTAATATATGTTAATATTTAGTTATCTTACATACATAAAGTTATCTTACATATATATATGAAGCTATTCGTTTTCAAAATGCTTTTTATCTCTCAAATAAACAGCTTTCAGGACCAGTTGTGGGATTTATTGCCAAATATTTTGAGTTCAGCAACTGATTTTGTTGAGAATTTTTCCTACTTAGCTGAAATTTTGGGTAAAGTTTTACTTGAGCAAAGAGATCTACGTCTTATCGTGCTTTCGTCGCTTCGTAGTGCACTCCGCTGTGCTCTTCAGCCGGATGCAACAGCAGCAAAAAAGGTTATTCACTCAATCTAGTTTATACACCACATACTTTCAATTACATATGATAAATAGGCATTCTGTCTATAGGGATTGTTAGAGCTTCTATAGCGTTTAAGCTTCATTTTCCAATTTTAATTATTTTAGGATGTTATGCAGTCTTTTGCGTACAGTTTTTTGCGAAAATTATTCACTTTATATACCGTATCTAATAGTACGATGGAATCTGTGGAAGGCTTAAATGGAAATAGCTTAAAAACTCTTCGGTGTTCTATTCTGGAAACTGTTCGTATGTACGTAGAGTTGACTCCAAATAATGTGGTTGATAATTTCATAAATTTGGGTACTGAAAAATTGCAAATCAAAGAAATGGATCTGAAGCAGAAAGTATGTTTTACTTCGCATTTCATAGCTAAAGATTGAAATTAAGCCATATTTTAAGATAACATGAAGCAAAATATTCCATCGTATTACTGATTTTTTTGTTGCTTCCTGTTCGACAATTTTTGGTTTAGGGAAAGGCTTTTTTAAAGTTTTCAATGCATTAATACCTTCCTTTTTGAGATTCGAGTTTTGGATCTTTTGGCAGCACTCGTGAAGAAATCAGGTGTGTCAGGGTTAAGCAGTATCTTTTCGATTATACACTCATGGTTTTTAACCGGTGAAGAGACGCTGCAGAAGAAAGCATTCCGCATTTTGGAGGAAATTACGAAAAGAATGAGTGATAAATCTGTGGAGGATTTTTTCGCTTCAAGTGCCGATGAAATAAGCAATGTGCTTGATCAGGTAGGTAACATGTTGTTATAGTTGGGGTGAAGTGTGTAATGATGTTTGTTTGCAAATGTATTGCAGGATTTGGATTGTGTTGCGATGAGTGCAAGGGCGGCGTTAATAGCCGTATATTACGCAAAATTATGTTCCTTAACTTCATTTAAACTCTTGGAAATCTTTCAAAAGAAATTTCTTCGAAGAATTGTTGTTTGTCTTGATAAATCGCATAATTCTCGGACGCGTTCGAATGCATTGAAATGCTTTGTGAAACTGTGTCAACAACTAATACTTTTTGGTTCGGATGAGAGGTTTGTGCGCATTTTTAGGAGTATAACTGATGTTTTCCAAAATCTGAAACTCTGTGGTTCGCTCATATTGCTTTTTTTCTGAAGCATGTACTTTTCACGCTTTATATGGTTCTTTTTACTTCTACAAATAACTGTGGGCATGGTTTTCGATTTTTTAAATACGGTTTGCAAAACATTTCAGCAAGAGCCCGTCGGACGTGCTTCGTCCAGTGCTGAATATTGTTTTTGATATGTTGAATCCCGAAAGATTATGCACAAGTGAAGACTCACTCGAAATCGTGCGGTAAATCTTATTCATGTTTGAAATTTAAATAAACACCTTGAATTTGTTTAAACGGTTTATTATTCGCCATTAGTTTTTATTGTATTACGCACCCTATTTTTCTTTTCTGGACGCAATGAAATTGCGTTCAAATTTTTTTGGCCAACCGGAAAGCTTGAAGTCATTTTATCATTACTGTATTCTTTAGATCATCAACGATTGCCTTGAATGTCATAGCGCAGAAATTCACTCGTATTCTGGATGCTTCACTGTTGAGTCGGCTTGTATCACATGCATGTAGCTGGATTAATGATGAACGTGCGGTGATTAGAGTGCTCATAATTAGATTATTGCGAATGCTGGCGAAAAAATTGCCAGACTATGCAGTGCAGCAGTATCAGGTTAGGATTATATTTAGGATATATCGCTCATAGTAAACGAGTTCTGGTTGCCTCTAGAAGCAAATAAGTGGATTATTCAAAGCAATATGAAATATTTGTCGAGTTGCAGGAACTGCTACTGTCAGCTGTGTTTGAAGGCCAGTCAACGGAGACTGTTACGCAGAAAGTCCGCAAGGCCAACAAACTTCTGCTTGAAGTTTTAGTTGAGAGGTATGGCGTTGAAATATTAATGACACGGACGAAGAAACTGGATTGGATCAAGCAGCTGAAAGCTATTGCTAAAATAAGGCTTGTGCTTGTGGCATTCTTCAAGAGAAAGTTATTTAGCGAAATTTCTTTTATTGATTTGAAATATTCTATATTTTTGGTTTTCATATTGATTTTGAAAATGGTTGACTCTATATTATAGGCGTCGCCGCGAACGTCGAAGTGGAACAAAAGCACAACATAAGGGTACTAGTCGAAGAAAAGACCACGATGTGGCGTCCATGGCGTCAAGTGCTCGGACTGCGGGTGCAGATACAATATTGGATATGCTTTGTGATACTAACAGTGTATCTTTTATCCTTCAGCATTCAGATTCTTTAAATGTTAAGTTGGATACAGTTTGAAGTGAGATGTGTTTAGAATCTAGGAAAAAAAATGAAGTTAACAGGATTCGAATGGAATTGTGATGGAATGGTGCTATTCGATTGTGAGGAATATGTTTACCTTTCTCTTCTCATTCTCAGGAAAATGAAGAAGAAATAGATCGCGAGTCGATTGGAGGTCGAACGCGAGGAAGCTCGCTTTGGTTAATGAATGATGATGATGAGGATCTGATGGATCTACTCGATCGAAACAAAATGTTAAAAAAAATTGCAACATCTCGGCGTGACGTACTGAAAGAAAACAAGTGAGACCTCTTGAATATGATCGTATTTTATCGTTTCTTTTTTATTTGCTTTTTTTTCCTCTTAATTAGATGGTCATTTTCGGAACATATCAACGTTTTAATGTTACTTTAGACAGCAAGAAATAAACGAAAAGAGCGACAGTGACTCTAGAAGTTTCAAAGTGGCGAAAGATGGACGACTGGTAATTGAAAACTTGGATTTAGATCACGAGCAAGACAAAAGAAAACGAAAGCAACTTGCATCACCAGATATGCGGCTAAAGAAGATTAAAAAGGACAGTGATTCAGTGAGTGACAATGACAGTGACTGCAGCAGCAACACCAAAGTTTGTGTTTCGTTCTTCATGTTTGGTTACACTTATGTTGAACAGATTTTTTTAGAGTTCAGTAAATAATTTTTTTTTCTAGACCATGAATCAAAAAAAGTCAGGCTGGAAACCTGGTGGGAAGGGTATTCATAGGAATGTTTTTAAACGTTCCAACAACACTGGTACTACCGACAACAAAATTTCGGAGAAACGTGGTGGTAGAGATGCAAGGAAAAACAGTGAAAAATATCAGCCATACCTATATGTACCAATCAATAAATATAGCAAAGAAAAGGTGTGATTTTTCCCAGTTTTTGAACTGAAAAAAGATTAGTCCAAAAACTGGTGTATTTCTGTTAAATATATCACTATTTGTTTCCAGAATGAAATGGTGTTAAAGAGGAGGAAGAAACGAACTGCAGTTGCTTCAAAAGTAAAAAAAGCGCGTTGCTGAACGCAGCTGGATTTCGGTAATGAAATGTAAACTGTCGTTCGAATATTGTTTCAAATAAAAAACTAAGTTGACATTATCAAAAATTATGAGGAAGGATTTTATTGCTGTTACAGGTTATTGTCGTCTTCGTTGTTGTGAATCGAATGTTATTTTGAGACAATGAATTTTAATGTATTTATTTTTCACGACCACCGTGCAACTGAATGATGAATTGTCTAAAGGCCATTCTGTGCACAACCAGCTGAAGTTTAAGATTAAGTCAGAGATATTTTCATGTTGTAACATAAGTTTCCATATTTCAATTTTGGGTGATATCTAAATTATCGCAGTGATAAAGCACTTTCTGATAACTCCATGGTGAACAGCACTGAAGCTGTGCAAGTTAACGACACTGTATCGCTAACCATCTCATTGGATGTACTGATAAGTTTGCCAAATGCAAGTTCTGTCAAATCTGGAAACTATGCGTTGAATATCAAAATAAAGGGCAGTCTGGAAAAATCAAGACCTCAAGAGAAAATGACTTCGGATTTACTATGTTTTCGTAAGTCACCTGTTTTCTGAGCCACAACGCATACTGAATACATTTTCAAGCTATACCAAACAACAAAAGAAGATTATACAAGTACCTAAATTCCACTTCAAACCATTGGATGACACGACTGTTTTGCATTGAGTGATGGGGATAATGCCACATTTTCCGGTTAAAAGGTGCTGTCCTCCAGCAAACTCCAAGTTTGTAGAACCCTAGAATGAGCATTTCGGTGCCAGCGATCAAGTGCAATTCAAATTTTTAGGTATGCAATCACTAGTTAAGTTTTTTTGCACATGATTTGTAAATTGAAAAATGCACTTATACCTCGCGCAAAATCATGACCAAATTAACACCATCAATAATAGCGATTTCACAGCTGTCGAACCGCAGTAGTGAATGCAGGGATGACAACACATGATCAAATCGTCCCAAAAGTCCGCCCAAAACAATAACTTTTGAAATCTTAAACTTTGTTGCATGGTTCACTTAAAAAGGCGTCATGTTTCTCAAAAGTGATGGCTATCGCTTTTTTAGCAAATATAATTTTTCGTAAACTTCAACGGTCTCAAAATCCCTTTAACGTACATTCAATTTTTTATTCCTGATCTTATCAGCGATAATTTGCAGTGCTTTACACATGTCACTGTAGTTTTGATCAGGTGTTTCCACGATTTCAACCTGCGATTCGAAGAATTTTCTCGCCTCAACGGCAATTGAGTCGAAATCACCAGAAATCAAGTCAGGTTTTAGACAAATTTTATTCCTAGAACGTTCAAAATTTTTGTTCATTTGTTCAAACCTCAAAAAAACTATTGGCACAAACGTACCTACTTGAAGAAAGGCATGATGAAATTAGCAGCTCCGTCGGTACAACCGCGAAATGTGCTTTTATTCCACAAATGCTGAAGCAGACCCACCGATGACTGCTCCGGCTTGGAATTGACCCATAACACGCCAAATTCTTCTGAAAATTCGCATTGGTTGAAATGTACTAACTAACTGAAAAAAAAACGGTATAAGGATGTTAAAAGATTCACTTGTGAAGTGATCAGTTTTTCAATAATTTTCTACTGAACCAATAACATGCCCTTTAAGTTTGCCTTCCATGTAAGATGTAGGGTAACTGTTGTTTGGATTCAGTAAATTTAATCGTTAAAGACTAATTACAAAACTTTATAGTACCTTTTCTGAGCAACGGAGTGAGCGGTTGTATCCTTCTCATTGCAAATCGTCAAATATTAGTATTCCAACTAAAGAAAAAACGGCCGTTTAGTCAAGTTATTGAAACCAGTCGTTGAGGATCAAAAGATCTGAATGGAGCAGCCGTTCTCAACCTGCGGGTCGCGACCACCGGAGGGATCGATTGAGTCTCCATCGAGATCGCCTGCTGGCCACCTGCAACAACCGCCCTCCTCCCCAGGACCCTCTGGGCATTCGCTTTTTTTTTCCATTCTAGACGAGCTAACAGGAGCGAGTGCACCCGTGCTGCAGCAGCCAGTCTACCGGGAGGAACAGTGAGAGCAGCGTCAGCAACAGGTAGGTAGGTGCTTCGAGTGAAGTGGGTGGCAGCAGAACAAGGTTCCCTTCAGTGGAGGAGGGGCAGCGGTGGCGAGGTGCTTCAAATGGAGGCAAAGTTACAGTTACGAAGTAGCGACTGGGGTCACCACAACATGAGGAGCTGTACTAAGGGTTCACCGCATTAGGAAGGTTGAGAACCACTGCACCAGGTTATTTGTAGTTTGGAAAATGTGCAAATATCTTAGATAACTGAAATGTTTTGGGATGAAAAACGATGAGCAAAAAAGATATTCAATTAATGTGAAAAGAATTCGTGCAAGAATTCAACTTGTAATTAATTATTATTTTTTTTTTGCTTTGAATTTATGCGACGAATGGAAACAGTTGATGAGAGATTACAGATAACTCAACAATAACTTCAACGTATTTCTAAACAAAATATTTAGTCAATTTTGATGGATTAATTACAACTTGCAAGTTGGATAATTTTACAAAGAACTATTTAACTAAATTGATTCTTTCACAGAATAACACACCTTCATTTTAATTATACTTTAATAATTGAAATTTATCCGAATTTAGTCAAAAAATTAAAATTTTTTTTTATTTCATCAAGGTGATATGATAATGAAAAAGGTCTATTTGAAGTGATCAAACAAATAGATGGCTTGTACCTTTTTTTTTGGAATTAATCGGTTCAATGCACTTATGTGCCTTGAAATATTACCAAAGAATTCGAATCTTTGTATCGTTAGACTTGCACATATTGGAGAATGCCAGGCCTTACTGGGAAAGTGTGAAGAGGCCTTTGAAATAAGTACCTAAAGGGAAACGAATATTTGGACTGATATAGGGAAGCAATGAATCACATAGTTCTTGCCTCTGACAACTTCATCTTTTCAAAGTTTATTTTCACCGTAACACAAATATTAGCTTTTTCCTCAAAAAAAAAAAAAAATGAAATTTTCTTAAATTTGTTAATTGCAAATGCTTCCCGGATTAAATCGAATTTCTCCCCAACTCCAAAGTAATAAAATTTTATGAAACAAAGTGGTTCTGAAATAGCATGGGCCTAATTAATTACATTTGCAGCGCTTATTTTACGTCATTTTGCGTCATCAATGGACAAAGTTTGGGACATTCAAGGATTCAAGGATTAACTGTTTTTGAATGATGTACTTCAACTGATTTGAATAACAAAAAATCTTTTGATTGTTTGCAATTTTAAAAAAAATTTTTTGCAAAACTCATTTTTTGATTATAGAAATTAAAAAAAAGAAAGTTTAATTTCATACACAAAATTTGTAACAATCCTTTCAGTGTTGAATGATTGCATGAAAATTGCGACAATTTTGTTTTTATTTTCAAATTAAATTTTTCCAATTTTTTGTTTTTGCATTTTTTTTTCAAATTGTTGCAAACATATGAAAATAATTTGAAAGAATATTAGCATTCAAGATATCAAACAAACAAACTTATCATTCGAACTTTTCCACGCTTCCTAAATAACCGCTATGACCAAAGAAATACTTCCAAATTTCACAAATTAAATTTCATTCGTAAAAATTATATAATCTCAATTCGAAAATATTTCAAAGCATGATAATAATTAATTAATTGACGCTATTTTGTCGTTTGGAAATTGATTGAAAAAATTGTAAATTCTTTTTTTTACAAAATGAATTTTTGCATTCGATCGGTCGGTCGGTCGGTCGGTCGGTCAGTCAGTCAGTCAGTCAGTCAGTCGGTCAGTCAGTTAGCTAGTTAGTTAGTTAGTTTATTGAAGCAATAATCAAATTCTTGGCTATAAGAAAAGAACGGAAATAAACCGATTTTTCGGCACTAATTGGATTTGCATTTCATTTACCATAAATTGCCCTGTAGTCTTTTAACTTTTTTTTTCTATACAAATAAATAAATTTAAAGTTTTTTTTTTCAAATTCAAATCGAATGATGATGATCTCATTAAAATTTTTCAAACAACTTTCGTTAATTAGCTTAATTTTTAATTAAAAAAGATATGAAGGCATAGCAAAGGATGTGTAAAGAAGACACACAAATAGTGTAAGGTTGAAATTATCGCCTGGAAATACTGAAATGTAAGACGCCTAAATGGATTGCACCAATAACAACAACAACAACAGCAGCAGCAGTAGCAGCAGCAGCAGCAGCAGCAGCAGCAGCAGCAGCAGCAGCAGCAACAGCAGCAGCAGTAGCATCAACAACAGGTGTTCCATTCTGTCAATTCTAGTAAAAATAATTGAAAATTTTAATCCAATTAAACTTATTTCATTTCATATTGAATTATATTCCATATTTATATGCCAATTAAAGACAAATTTTAATGGCGAACTTTTAAAAAGTTTTAAAGTTTATTTTTTTGGAAATTCTGGATGACTGAAGTGGGAAAGAGAAGTTTAGGAAAAGAACTGAATAATGGCGTTGGAGAATATTTTTATCAGTTAAGCTTTATGATGCGAAGTATAATTTTGTGTTATTTGATAGTTTGGTAAAATTATGGGAAATTAATTTAATTAATTGAAATCATAAAAAATAGAGCTTTTACCTCTTACATTCAGCAATATATAAGATTAATTAAAAAACAGAATGATTTAATTATCCACCATAGCGTATTTGCTTGTTGAGTTGATGAGGTGAATAATTGTGCCACGTGACCACTGCTTTACGATTTCCACGTTTTTTGACGTTCGATTCATGTGACGATTTGGTAATAGCATCACGTTCATCAACAACATTATTTTCAACATTTGTCCGAAATGGTGGTGATTCGTGGTCAGAACGTAATGCTTTCCAGATTAGGCTTATTTCAGAAGCTGATTTGCGTAAGTTAGACCAGAGTTTGGGTACGTATGAGTCACGGAATGATTCACGGAGCGATTCAGAAAATGTTACTTTTGGCGATGAAATAAAAATAACGGAAGGCGCTGAAGCTGATTGTTGCTTGGATGACGAAGGATCCTTTTGATGATGATGATGATCAGGATTATCTTGATAATAATGATAATAGTTGTTAGATGATAGCGATGAATTCTGTTGTGGCAATTGCAAACAATGTTTACCCGGTGGTTCACCTTGGCAATTTACCTTACCATATTGTTTGTGACATTTATTTTTTCGTTGGGTCTCTGGAGCTTTCTCTGCTGTCACTTTTGGTGTCATTGCCAACCTACTGCTTCCAACAATCAGAATTAAGCAAGTCGATCAATAGGAAATGAATTTTCTGATTGTTCCCAAGAAAAAGAGAGGTCTTTATACCACACCTGTGCAGTAGGCCTGGCAGTAGGAGTACGGCAGAACAGGAATAGGATAAATTTATATCCGCATTGAAGCATATCAGTGCTACATTTGAATTCGATATCGAAATGTCGTGATCGATGGTAACGATGTATGGGAAAGAAACCTTCGCACATGCTGATGGTGCAGCATGTAGAAAGCTTAAAAATAATTTTCAAATTGAAGTTAAAAATTCTGTGCTGAAATTTTCACATATTCATTAAATTATAACAAATGCAGGTAGTGGTGTAGATCTTTGTTGTTATTTTAATTAAAAGATAATTAATTAACAGGTTTCATTGTTAGCAAATAAATGTTCGAAAAACTGGAATAAATGAGGCAAAAATACAACATTTTGCCTATCCGAATAATTGGGATGAAATTTACTAAATTATCAAAATATTTTGGGTGATAACAGGATTGAAGATAGGAGAATTTAGGGTTGAAACATGAATTTAAATGAGCTGAATGGAAGGAAGGACAATTGCCAGAGAGGTTCTCAAGGGACAGAGCAAACCAAAAGAAAGGAAAACAAAAGTGATAATGAAATGGGAAAGGAAAGATTTTAATTAAAACTAATGACTGCGGAAGTAAAAAAGCATTAATTAAATGATATTGTTTCAAGCTTTTTGCACACAAAAAAAAAAACGAAACGTGTGGAAGTTATGCAATGGACGGTAAAGCCAAACCTTCAATGTTTACATTTGAATCGATAATTGAAAATTAGATTATTTGATAGAGAAAATCAAAATATCTAATGGAAAGGCCCATATAGGGAAAATTCAATTTTCGCTTTATGGGCAAAAATTGAAAGATTACGACTAAAATATAATGAAGCTTCATGCAATTCAAAATTTGTTATTTTTTCAACATTTTTTTTTTTCTCCCAAACTTGTCGGTTTGGAAGCACGCAGAAAGCTATTGTGCTGCAATAGGTTGAAATTAAGAAAACAGGTAATTCTTGGTAATATTATTTTTGAATTTTTTCATTGCGAATAGCAATAATAGCCAATGCCTTGGCAAAAATTAGAAAAAGAAAAAAAAACAAGGACATTATGACGTGTGACGTTTTTTTTGATGTTGACAGACAAAAGAAGAATTGAGAGAAAGAGCACGGAAAGTGATAATTTGAAGAGAGGACAAATTGGATGAGAGAAAGAGCACGGAGAGAGGACAAATTGGATGAGAGAAAGAGCACGGAAAGTGATAATTTGAAGAGAGGACAAATTGGATGAGAGAAAATATTTTGTCGCAATTATAAACATTATCAACTCATTGTGTTTTATCCACACTTTTCAACCAGCAAGGTGGTTTTAGTTCATCGCTGACAGGAAATCCTCAAATCGGAAGATGAATATTTGATGCGACAGTGACGCATTTGTCAACAGAAAAGGAATGTTAGTAGAGTTTTGTCAAATGAATGGCAGTAATTGAATATATAAATATATCGAAGAATATGGTGCAGCACAGGGGACAATGGGAAACGAAAGTGTGGAAGGTTAGAAGTATCGGTGTAAACTTCCTTCCTCCGTGTCGCCATTGTGACAATTGGCGATTCGAAGGATGATGACGATTCTAACGGACGGCGTAATGTTTCAAACTTTCAGTAACAGCGATGAAAGTTTTCTTGATGGAAATAGAAACAATGGGAAGGTAATAACAATGGGCATAGTAATAACAATATCAATCAAAGAAAATGTTTTTGCAGTAGTATATGAGAGAGGGAGAGAGAGGGAGAGAGAGAGGGAGGTGTGGAATACAAATTTTATGAGGTAATGAAAAGGAATGAGAAAGCTGTAAAATGGATTTTTAAAAACAGGTGGATCTAAGGATGAAGTCGATATGAATATAAGATGAAAAGTCTTAAAGCTAAAAAGCTAGAGAGCAAACTAAAGAGCGGAAACTTTTTGTCTACTTACTCTTAGCTAATTCTTAATCCTTTCTTTTCCTCATTTTCCATTGTCTTTCTACCCTTAGCTCACAGCAAAATGTTTTTTATTTTTGTTGGAGTGGATACTTCAAAGTTTTTCTTATTGCATCATAACTGTCAACCTCATCATTATTCTCTTCATCTTCACTGATTATCATTTGCTACATGAAACTTTCGCCTCTCTCTCTCTCTCTCTGTCATTCATCGAAACAAACATACTTTTCATGCAATTTCTTTCTTTTCTAAAAACTTTTTTTCAAGGAATGGAAACAAACATTTTGTTCTTTCTTGCTAAAGCATACATTTTTGATTTATTGCTTGAAGCTCAATGAAAAAAAAAAAAACTTCTTTGATCTTTTGACAAATGTCAGTTTTGATCCTCTGGAAGGTACTACTACTACACCTTCATAAACAGTGTAAAAGAGTGCTGGATGATTCTCACGCTTTCTAACAAATCGTTACTTTAGCAGAGTTTTGCTCAGTTTTTCTTTTCGAACAAATTGTCAATGCAACATACATACACACACCCACTGGCTTTTCAATACTTTTTTAACAAAAACTTCGAAGTTGGTAAATGCATGCTTAAGGATCTATTTGTTATTTTCATCATCACTTTTGAATTTCGTTTTTTTTTTTTAAATAAACTTTCATCAATTGTGACAAGAAGCCAACAAGCTAATTCAATGTTGATGATCATATTACTAGCTATTAGGTGTGATGACAGATGATAATGGAATTTGAAATTTTTAATCGCTCAGGCAAAACATTTATCATACTGAGAAGGCTCCGGGAACTGTACACTCTTAGACTGCCCCCATCATCATCATCCTCAATAATTTCAATAAAACTTGTGAATCGTCGAAATGTTGATTTGGTAGTGGTAATCAAAAAGTTTCGAATCATTCCTTTACAGTGAACAAAAGAAAAAAACGTTGCCTAATTTCTCCAAATTTCAGGATTTTCTAGATATTGATTTACCTGGTTTGCATAACAGGTGCATTCCAATGGATGGATGACACTTTGATCCAATCGATACAACGATTTTCTCACAGGATTACACCGATCAATAAATAATCGATTGATCGATTATTTATTGATCAATTGATCGATTCGTAAATCAATAAAATCGTATAAATTTCAAAAGCGAATTTCTCATCAATGAGTGGAAGAAGTTTTAAAAAAAGTTGTTAACTGGCTAAGTTGGAAGTAATCGTTTTTCCTCATTATTTTAAATAAAAAAAAAAATTATCAAAATTGAAAATAAATGTTTACAATAATTTCACTGTTTTTTTTTTGTGGCGAAATGTTATGCTCAGGCTAAGGATGCAAAATTAATTTTCAGTTTGAGCTTGTTAAGGAAGGATCAAAATTGGAATTTATACACAGTTAGTATTAGGCTTGGTGGTCATTGGTATTTGGTGACAACCTAAAGATATTGTTAACAGAACATCAGTATTCGGACTCCTTCAAAAGGAACGGTAAGTTCGAAAGTAATGAATGTTCGAACAATTTCATGGAATTTTAAATTTCTGTAAAAAAAGTTTCTTTGACAACACATCTTCCTCTCCCCCTCCCCCACACACACACACACACACACACACACACCATCTTGATGGAGGACAGAGTAAGGCTTGGCATGTTTTTTCGTTATATATAAGGCTTTGCAGATGTTTTTTTTTATGTGGCGGATAAATTACATTAATCCTAAATCAAAGTTTTAATTCCTCCAGCCATATCCATGTGGGAATAATAACAAATTTAATTAATTTTGTGAGGAAAAGCAGTAGCCTAGCCTTCGGTGATCAGCCAGGAAGAGTGAAAGGAGAAGTTTGGAAAGGCATTCTGCACGAACTTCTGCTTTCTGTAGAAGTTGTCCAGCATATGGGTCTGTCTCTCACTAAATGATTGCTTATCAAATGGTTCCTTTTTTTTTTAATAAAAGAATTTACTATAGAATTCATTGAAATCTCTCCAATCTGGCTCTTTCCATTTCGCCATCACTTTGGATTTGTCAACGATTTACGCCAATTAATGATATTTCGAAAAGAAAATGCTAAATTTTCTCATCAAAACTTAACTGACAATGAAAAGTTCTCGTCTTTCCATTTCAAGTATTAAAAATTAAATTTTGAATTTTATTTATTTTTCTTAAATTGATTAAAGATGGTTGAATATGAGAAAAGCCTAAGGAAGTTTGCTATCAATGCGTGTTCAATGAAATAAAAATTTGGGTATTTTCAAATTATTGAGTTTGCAAGAGTCAAAATTATTACATTAACGAAGAAGACATAATCATTTGAAATTAATAATTACAATAATCATTGAGAGGAAAGGGAGGAACTGAAGTTAAGTAGTTTATGTGATTAGTAAATGTTAATTAATGAACTCTCTGAGCTTAAACTGATTGATTCCTACCCTATCGATCCGAATACGTAACAGGTATACTTAATTAGATAGGCAGTAATGTGAATATTTTCTTTGCGCAATCCTGGAACACCAGGATTGATCATAATAGTTGTAGAAAAGTGAAATGGATAATTATTCAGGCTGAGGTTTAGAGAAACAAAAATTATCTCTATGATAAAGTTATCACTATAATGAAAAGAACCAAAGATAATATAACAAACTGAGAATAACTTCTGTGGATACAGCAGCAGTAGCGAAACTTGTCAGGCTTTTCCTCTAGCTCTAAATCATTTTCGCTAGTCCATAATAATCAAAAAATTCCTCCTTTATCAATGCAGCAGAGATTGTGGGTTTTTGAGAGATGCAATGCATGAAAGATACATTTCTAAAATAGATAGTTTCAATTTCATTTTTAATGTTCGCACATAAAAAGCACATCAGATAATTCACACCTGTTGAATAAAAATAGCCTTTGTTATCTAGCCGCAGAATTCCCATTACTTCTACACCAATCTCATCATTCCGATTTCTCCACAAAAAAGCGGTTTTAACTTTTTTGAAACAAACAAATTTATTAACACTTCATCATTTCAATTGAGTGCGAAAACTACGCAAATCCATTCAATCAATTGAAGATTTAATAGAATTTCATCTGAACTTGAAACATTACGACAAATAGCTTGCTTCAGAACTTTTTCAAGCTTGTCCTAGCCGATATTTGCGTAGCGGAACGGAATCACAGAGGTTCAATGTGTGAAGTTGAAAATATAGTGGAAAGATGAAAAGTATCAGCGAATGGATGTTATTAAAAGAAATTAATTAAGACTTCCACTGAAGATTATATAAGCATTTTGCGACTGATTGGGAAATGAATAAATCTTAGAAATTACCGGGGAAGTGTGAAAAAAGAAAGGAAATTTTTTCTATTGAAGTTGTTGAAACAGTTTAACTGCCAAGCCTAAACATATCAATCAACATGGACTGGCATTGATGGATGTGGGAAGGCATATAACAGAGCAAAGTTAAACTACCAAAGTGACCAGTTGACCAGTTGGATAAATGTCTAAAACATTGTTTTGAATATATTCAAACAGAATGTCAACATTTTGGAAAGTTTTAAAATTTGATAAAAAATTCTGATCCAACCAATTAATCTGTTCGGTGATGCTAACATCATCTTTTCTTTCAACTTTATCCGTTAGATCAAAGTGGAAAAAATAGAACTTTTTTGTCTTTCCTCTCAATGATTTCTCTTGGAGCACTTGAATTTAAAAAATGGGAGCTGGCATCGTTTATCGATTGATATGAATGACTGATAAGCTTGAAATGCTTGATAAAGCTTTATCACTGAGATCTTACCAATTTAACAAAGCTAAATTAACTAACTAACCTTTTTCTTTTTTCATTAATTTCATCCGCCGAGCATTTTCTTTTTTCCTAAAATATTCGCAAAATTATCGTTTAAATGCCAAATCAATAATTGAAGGAAAATGAAATTCATTTGAATTTTCAAAATGTTAAATGGTTGAAATTTAACGGAACAGTAATTGATTCAGTTCATGAAAGAATCAGCCATCTGTAATTTCTTGGGACAATTAAATAACGCTTACAATCTTTGCGACTGCGATATTTCCATCATTTTTTAAATTTATTTGGAATCCAAACAAACTTAATTGGTGTTTTGAAGTGAAAATTGTGTTACTAACTTAAACTAAATAGAATGTGTATTTCCAGTTTTTTTAAAAATATTATGAAATTTGAAACGGAATGGAAATACTTCAAGAAATCATCATTTGAGTTACTCTATCTCTCTCTCTCTTTCTTTCTCTCTCTACCATAATTCTTCGTCCAGAAAAATTGTCTTGAAAAAAACAAAAAAAAAAAAATCGTAAATCAAATTGACAAGGAATGTTGAAAGTCTGAGTGATATAGAATTTTAATGGAATTAAAGTCTGGATTAAAAACTTCCAAAATATTGGTACAAATAAAACAAATCAATGAATAAATTCTGTTGTTGAACGGGTATGTGGATTCTGTTGCTGATATTCTGTTGTTACACGGATATGTTGATTCTGTTGCTGATATTCTGCTGTTACACGGATATGTGGATTCTGTTGCTGATATTCTGCTGTTACACGGATATGTGGATTCTGTTGCTGATATTCTGTTGTTACACGGGTATGTGGATTCTGTTGCTGATATTCTGCTGTTACACGGATATGTGGATTCTGTTGTTGATATTCTGCTGTTGCACGGATATGTGGATTCTGTTGCTGATATTCTGCTGTTACACGGATATGTGGATTCTGTTGTGCAAGTCAGTATAACCATTCATTGTTTCAATGTTTGTATTAATCGCTTCCTTCTTTTTTTGTCTATTTTTGACTTTGAAAATAGGAAAACTAGGGAGTATAAAGGAAATCTTATGTTTACACAAGGAAAGTGTTAAATATTCTTTCCGAGAATGATCATTTTACTTTAATGGATTTTAGTACGAATTAAGGGAAAAAGAAGAGAGAGTGAGAGAGAGAGAGAAGTGAGATGGTTGGGGCAAATTAAAGGGGTCAATGTAAGTTCAACTGCGACTAATTCATCCTTACCGCAATACATAATTGACAGGTTCAAAAGGGAAAGAATATCCCGGCAAAAAGAAAATGCTTGTAACAATGATTGCAAATTGAAATATTTCCTTAATACTCAAATTTTTTTTGTCATTTTTTAATAATTTATTTTTACCATTTTTTTTTTTTTTTGCTAGCGAAGTTCAATTCCTTTTTCTTTTGACATTGAAATTGACGACGGCAATTAGAGAAGTCAAAAATCTATGGTTGCCAAAAAATTTTGCATTTCTTGAACTTTTTTGAATTTATTTCACATTGCTTATCATTTTAATTTTTTTTTTTACACTTCTCAATCAATTTCATTTTTATTTTTGTTTAATTTTATTTTTTTCTGCAAAACTTGAATATTTTCTATAACAAAATTTTGTGGTGTCCCATTGAAATGTTTTCTTTTTTTCCATTTTGAAATATTTTCGGGGAAAATTCCGAATTTAATTTGAAAGCAATGAGAATTAATTAATTAATGCAGTTATTAATTGATGTAGAAAGTTGCAAAAGTACAGAAAACTTAGAATCTGCATAGAGGACCAAGCTATCCATCCCTCTTCACAATTCAATTTTATCCAAACATTCATTTTTCTATTCCAATCAATTACCTTTCATTTTTGTTCTTTTTCTTTCAATATGATATTTGTTCGAAGGTGAATAAATAGTTCAGAAATTCATGATAAAAACAATCAATCAATATCAGTGTTAAGTCTGTCTCCTGAATGTTTGGAATATCACTGTATTGCATGCACTATAATCTCTATCATCATCGTCGTGCATGTAGATGTATGTGTGTGCACAAGTGTGCATGTCTGTGCAAGTGTGTCTGTGCATGCACTAAAACCATCCATTCACTTTTCATTTCGTCCGGATTTTCCCCTGACCATTTCTGAATGACACGCCAGTGGTTAATCTTGACTGCATAAAAAGTGATCGAAATATCGTAATTCGAGAATTAAATGATGCAACTATTCCAGGAGGACTCTCGCATTCCCTTCACTGCCATCCATCTCTTATTCTGATATTTGCTATTTCTCCTCACTCTGATTCAAATCGTCATTTAGTCATATAGGTGGTGCACTGTCACCTATATGTCACCAATGCTTCACATAAGCTTATTTAACTTAGACTACGATTGCTGCTAATTATTAGTTTTGCTTTACCATTTCTTTTATTTAAAATAGATAAGAATAATTATTACCACGTGGGAGAAACGCTAAGAAGAAGAAGAGGAAGAGGAAGAATTATTGAGAACGGAAATTATCATCTTTGATAATATGTCAAGTAGTCTTGAACCAGGAAACTTTCCACCAAACCAAAATTAAAAACTTTGCTATGTTATTGATTAGCTGACAAAATGTAGCAAAATTGTTTACTTAAGCTAAAGATGCAACTTCACGTGGAAAAATTTTGTTTTGAAAAAAATTTTTGAAAGGCACAATTAGCTGACAGTTTAAATCATTCAGTATGCTAGTAAAATTTAGAATTACACAAGATTTATGCCAGCTGTGTTTTGCAGTGAAGTGTAGCAAGGAAGAAGGAAAACCTACTTTTTGACATTGTGAATTGCTAATTAATTAATTATATGTGGAAGTGCGAAGGTTAATAAAATATTGTATATTAATAGAAGGTCATTAATTAAGGCAGTGGAATTTTGAGGAAAATGATCAACAAAATATGAATAGTAAAAGAAAGCTTGTGTGTAAATTTGCTAGGTTAATGTGACTAAATGAAAATTAAAGATTTAAAAAAAAAAAAAAATGCAAAACGAAAATTAATATTCAGGTTGTTCAAAAATGCGTAGTTTGTTATAAAGTTTACGGCTTTAAATTAGACAATTCCGGTCATCTACAAGTGGTTGATTTGTTTGCATATGCACGAGCAATAGTCGATCGTTGAAACGTAAATTCAAAATTGTTAAGTCACTCGGAAGTAAGCATACAGGGTTCTTCAATTTTTTCCATCAAATTTTTGACTTTTATTTTTCAAAATTAAAAAAAAAATTCTTACTGTTTCATATTCAAACCATAAAGCATCGTACGAAGTGACCGATATTTTGACCGTCTTTTAGTCGATCTTCGAGCGCGGGAATCGGCTTTGATGCTTTGATCTGATGAATGCTGTCCCAGTGGTTGTTGTTCCCCGTTCGACTTGCAGCTTGTTCGTTTCGACAACTTAAAACATATTGTGAGGAAAAGCATTCGATCAAAAAATGAACCAAAAGACAAAGATTTTATTCGCAGCTATTAATGAACATTAATTAAGAAGTAATTAAACCTGACCTCGTTAAAGATTGAATGAATTTAATAACTATTCATTTTAAAATTCCTGTTTCACCATTCAGTGCTCATTTTATAATGAATATTCCTTCTTTGCCTTATGCAGGTGTAAAGAACGAATTAGCGTTCTCTAATTAATTTAATTTTTGAGAAACAGCTAAAGAATAATTACCGGTTGTGAAATTTTCACCGGTGAAAGTGGTGAAACGTTCGTTTTCATTGCTTTATCATCGATATGTAACGGATGGTTCATTTTACCTAAATGCAAGAAATCATTTTCTTTGGAAAAATTAGAATTTTATATAAAACTTTGGCAGTTTTTAAAATTTTTAAACTTTTTCTTAAAATTAATCAAATATTTAAATATAATCTTTGGCTTTTAAATATGAAAAATAAGATATTTTTTTCGCTGAAAGTAATTGAAGCAAAGTATTTGAGGAAGACGAAACAATGAATTGAATTTTTTTTGAATAATCTTTCATAAGAGAAAAAATTTTTTTTTTTTTTAAAGCATACCTTTTGATTGTCTTTATAATAACCGATCAAGTAAATGACTGAAATTATTTGGATGATGCGATGGTGATATATGTTGAAATGATGAAAGCAAAGTAGCGGAATTTAAATTTTCTTGGAAGTAACTGAAAATAGTTTTGGTTGATTTCTTCAATTCACATGCTGCAGCTTCGATATGGAAGAACACATTGTAGACGGTTATTTGCCCTTTAGTTCAAATGTCAACAGAAATTAAAAAAAAAAAAAAAAAAACATTGGAAAGTAATCGAAATGGAAGCAATGAAAACGTTGTAAACAAAGTAAAAAAAAAAATGTAAAAAGGCAACAAAAAAGGCTTTAAAAAATTAAATTAATTAAATAATAGCTTTAGGAAAAAGGCACGTAAAATTAATAATTAAATGGTCGGAATAAGCGATATTGATGAATTCATTAAAATCCAGCGATGAATTATTCTTGCATAACAATGGACTAATTAATTGCAATGGATTCGATGGATTGCTTCTGGGATGGAAGACAATCGCGGAATAATGACTGCAGTTATTTCTCCAACCACCGACTCACTGGATGCATCGCGGAGCACTTTCAGGTTCTGCGCTTGACCATTGCTGATGACAAACAGGTGATATAGGTATGCAAAACTTTCCTATCCTAATGGTGGACAGGTAGATACCATGGTGCTTATTGCCAATAATACACCCTTATTTTAATGATTTAGTGAATTAATGATATCCATGCAATAGGAATTTTTACAAACCATTTTGCGGAAGTAATTGGTTTTTTTTTTTAGTTATTTTACATCAAAAAAAATTATTGGCTAATTTGAAATGAGCAAAAAAAAATTTTATGTGAAAAGCAATGCAATTCAGGAGATTTCTTGGAGTAGAGAGAAATGCACGCTTAACATAAACGTTCAGGATGAAATTATTAAGGTAACAGATTGCTGAAACATGAAAAGAACAGTAATAATAACTTTTATCAAATGTTTAATTAATTTTGCTGCAGAGATATTAGGATTACGTGAAAGTCGGTAATTAAGTTGGTTGAATGAGAGAGGAAGGAAGAAGAATGAAAAGTTCGTTTCGTTGCATCGAAGCATCGATTCAATTTTGAGTTATACGTAATCACTGATTGAGTGAATTCCTTTCCACGTAAAAATTTGCCGTCAATCAATCGGCACATTTCACAAATATATTTGCTCAACTTTTGCAACTTAAAAAAAGGAAAAGAAAACAAATCATTGAAGTGATGACAGAGTTCGTTTAAATGTTTGAAATATGAAAAGAGTTGAAATAAGAAGTTGAGGACCATTGTGTAAAAGCATTTTGTGAAATTCTCATCGATTTATAAGTTTTTATTTCTTGAAGGATAGTGCTGATGAACAATGACAAGGTGTCAGTCATTTGTGCGATAATTCAGAATTTTTGCGAAATGATCTGAATGAAATTGTAGAATTTCAATTCATTGCAGACATTAAGCCTATCAAGCTAACTGATCATTGTCACAAGACACGATGACGATGACAACCGGAAAGTTTTCATTATAATTTTCAATTACATTTTTAGCAATTTCTGAATCAACATTCCTCTCATGAGGTGAAAATTTGTTCATTCAACTTGTTTATTGCACAATTTGCACAGTGCATTACTTACTCTCTGCTATCCGAGTTTGTGCGGCACAGTATTTCTCATTTAGCTAATGTGGACATGAAGTGATGCACGTGATAATGAGCAAAAGAAAATGAAAAGTGCAGAGGTCGAGCGAAGACCCGATGGATGTGCTTCCACGTAATCAGAAAAGATTCGCTTGAAAGTTGGAATTGATTACTTCAGAGTAAGCAATCATCTGCCTGATTCAAGGCACATGAGTGAGTTTCGTAAAGTATAATTGGTATTCTACCTTGCTGATGAGTTGCTCAAACTGAAAAATGTTACGAAATTCTCTCCGAACTTTTGTATTACCCATGATCAGATCTAAGCCACTATGCGCTGAACAGCTGACTTGAACTATTTAGCTTTGCAAAATTGAAAAGCATATGTTTTGTTTGAAGTGTGAATTATCCTCCAACAAATAGCTAATTGAAGAAATTTGTTTACTTCACTTTATCTTCACGGTTGACTAAATGACAATTTCTAACATTTTCAGCTTCATAAATAAATTTTTTCCAAAATTTTAAATTTAAAATCAATAAATGCACACAAACCTTTTAAGGACCAATGAAATAGCAACCAAGTATTCTGTAGCAATCAATTTTCAATTTCTACTTTGCTTCCCTGAGCAGAATTCATCGGGATAGGCGGAATCTTATTGTTTCCCTACTGTAATGAAAGCTCTCTACCGCAAAACATTTCCCGCATTCTCAGTTCGGAATGGATCCGATTCGCTCGCACATTTGCAGTAATACTATAAAGGAGATTGCGAAAACTTCAATATGTTTCAATTACACTTCGGAGTAGTCTGTATGTGACACATTCCGCCTTGCAATGAATCAACATTGTGTCCGAAGGTAGATGAACAGCTTTGGAGAAATGTATAAAACACCTTACTTCTTCTATCAATATGATTTCGTATTTGTCGGATGGATGAATTCTAACGCTTACAACAAACTTCAAAAGATGGATTGGGAATCCAAGAATGCGATTTTTAAGATAATTAATTTTAAAGTGTTTTTAGCTTTCCTAGAAAGGTCCTCCACACTGCCAAAAAGAATTCGAAATTCTCCTAATGATATAAGTACGCGCATATATGTGAATTATCAACACAAAGAAATTTATCTGACCTTTGGAAAGAAATGTGAACGATACGTTTGTGGTCAACGCTTAGACCGTGATAAGCAAATGACGAAGTGGAAGGCAGGAAATGACTGAGTGTATAGGAAGAAATGAAAAATGTTCGTTCATCAAATGATCAGATCAGCAATAAACAGTTGCCAATAAAGCTCTCCAAGCTGAGTGTGCATGAAGGAGTGAAGGTGATCGTGGAACAAGGAATGAACCATCAGATAAAAGCTCTCTAGACAATAGCCTCACATCTCCGTCGCAACAAATTACGACTCTTTTAAATCTGGTGATTGAAAAGTGCACAGTGCTTGGGTTCAGTCAAGTTCTGTTCAGGATATTGAGTATTACTCAACAATAATTCAGTAATTAAGCAAACAAAAAATTGAGTAGAAAAAAAGAGAAGCGGAGGGGCAAAGTGATGGGATAAGACAATTGGATGATGACAATGAAAAATGATGGTTTAATTGAAATTGATGTTTCTACTTCTACTCCTTCATGTTTGTTTGCAGAGATTAATCTTGCAAGGCCACTCTTCTCCTTCATTTCTCTTCTACTATCTTCACAATCTATCAGATCAGATGATATTGACTGTAATTAACGGCGCCAACCTTAGAGGTTCATTGGAATCTTCAAGCAGTGAATGTTTATGAAAACATGAATGTGTAAAAAGATGTTGCACATCTGATAACTCCTTATCATGTGACGTTGAATACATAATCAATCTTGAAGGTAACTGCAAGCCTAACATGATGTTCTGATAAGCTTAATAATACAACATGTTCTACAACATCTTCCCATCACTTCTGACCATCATTACAAAAAGACGCTATTTCGATTTCGAAAAGTCAGTTCCACAAATTTGTCGCTTACTTCAAGCATTCCCCTCTGCCTCCATTTCTAACTTAAAACGAACTTCACTTCGACATTAATGAAATAACTTTTGAAAATATTATTTCATCAGTATTACAGCAGACAGTAAGGAAAACGCGTGAAGTTATTGTCACGTCTTTAAACATGTTCACATCAAGAGCAATCATCTCATTTTAATTTTCGAATGGCACGCATACTGTGTTCATCAAGTTTAAAAAAAAACATTTCAAATGATGTGCTGGTATTACAGTGACCCGCAATTCAAGCAATGAAAGTGTTGACAGCTGAAAAGTCTCATAAACTTAGTGAAAAATTCGCACGGTATTTTGCTGCTTAAGTGATGAAATAAATTTGAAAATATTCATCCAGTGAACAGCTGCAATACCTTCATGACGCAAAGTATTTTTTGCTTGGTGAAAAAAGCGCAAGAAATGCAACGAAAGATTGTAACTTTGTTGCCTCAACAATGACGAAACTTCAAAAACACTTCAAACTAACTAGACAGCAGGACCATTGATTAGGAAGTTATTCATTGAAGTGCAATAAATTTCAAAAGAGCATTCTTATCATATCAGACCAGATTATACAACATATTTGCCATATCATGTCATGATAACCTCTACGGCTTTTTCAACCAACATTACTGAAGAGCATTTACAAGCTGAAGTTACCCAGTAAAGCATAGATATTTTGAGAAGAAAAAATTAAAACTAATTTCTACTCTTTGTGTTCAGTTGATTATTGTCACATGGCTAGTACAAACACTGTCCAAAAGTCAATCCTAAAATCTTTTTATAATCGGATTTTGCTAAAGCGTCGTTCATTCGCTCCCTCGCCCAGAAAATAGAATGAACAGTTTGAATCATTTTATTTCATCATTTCTACCGCATTAAAACAAATCTATTTCTATCGCCTTCAACCAATCCAGAACATGCTTGACAGATTGAAAATTTTTATTGATATTTGTTTTGAAATAGAGCATTAACCCGCCTTGTGTTATTGTTTTTTTTTTTTTTAAAGTGAAGCAGTCAGCGTATTGATTGATCAGAAATTCACTGCACTGACCTGAGTAGATAGAATAAGCTCACTGATCAGAAAATGAAGAATGAGGGAATGCCCAGTGAAAGTGCAAAAACGAATAGTACTCTTGTCAATCATTCAACAAGTTTTAAAAGCAGAGAAAAAAAAACAAATAAGTCGCGTCGAATTTTCGAATTCGATACAATTTAAAGGTTGAAGTTTGAGGTATTGAAAAATTACAATTAAACGATAATTATCGCTCCCATTTAATACATTTTCGTTTTGTCTATACTTGTTAACCTCTCTGTTTCTATGCCTGTTTTATCAACTTGTTTTGGCGTTAGCTTCCTTAATTGCTGCTTTATTTGTTCATTTATTGCGATATATTTGATCCGTAAGATGTATAAATTTCGTAGTAAAAATTCATAAATGTGATTTGCGAGTAACATTAATTTCAGTTACTATTGAAATTGGTCAGTTGGGTGGTCGCTGCTTCCGTGAGCTGATTGGTAGCTTCAAAGCCATTTTCTTTTTCTTTTTTCATTTGTCGTGTAATCCGATGGAAATGTAAAATAAATAACCAAATAAAGCGGGCAAATTGAATGCTAGCAAGCATGATATCCATCTCTGATTGCAAGCTAACACGATGTTCCCGCCGTAAATTGCAAGCTAACACGATGTTCCCGCCCCCGTATGCATGTGTAACCTAACGTCTCTACAGCTACATGGTATGGTATTCCCGTCCATTATTCTTCGTAACATGGAATTACAATTATTGCTAGGTAGCGAATCGATGATATAAAGTTAGTTCATCAGAGGATGCGAAATTGCGGTAGTTGAGATGTTTAGGTAGCCTTCCTAATTCAGAACGTTACTACTTAGAAGCAGAAAGGTAAAGGTCGAATAGCGCGGAAATATTCGGACATTGATTTTAAAACTGCTCCATTTTTGTTCTGTGCAAATTGGATATTTCAGGTCTCAAGGAAGAATGTATTCCTGTATTAATTTCTTGGGCCTATTCAATGTAGTTCAATGTAAATTAATATTTATTCATGCTTAGATTTGACGGAAAAAAGTACGTCAATAGGTTAACAGAAAGACATTAGGCAAAATCTGCGAAAATAACAACGACACAATGATCAATAATCATTTGCTTATCCCACCGTTAAACTTCTTCAGTGGATTCTTAAAATAGTTTCTTGAGAACTTTGCTAATATCACGCTTACATCCAAGAAATTTCGTTGAAAATGACAACTTTCATAATGAATAAATTAATTTCAATGCATCACGATGAAGTCAAACTCTGCGATGATTGCATTTTTCTAAATTCGGAGGCATCATCTGCAGCCGCTGCTTTCAAACTGCCTTGATAGCTGGAAAGTGACAACAGATTCTCTAATGGCTGACCTTGAATACCGTAACTGCCGTAGCTGCTGTATACATTCGGCAATGTGTAATCCAGTCCTGAATAGCCACCGGTATAGAAGTATGGTAATGGTCCCAAATTTAAGTATGCTCTGTTGGCAGAAGGTAATGGGTAGGATTTGTAGCCAGTGCTTGGTAGCGAAGAATATGGATTGTAGATAGCACCGCTTCCAGAAATGCCATAACCTGGGCCACTAATTGCTGGTGCACTGGGAACCGTGTATAAACCATTATTTCGTTGACAATTATTATTGTAGCAATTGGTATATCCATTTCCTGTACCAGAATTTCCAGTTGAGCTATAAGCGCTATTCCAGGTGGTCCCGGTCTGGAAGATTTGAAGTACATGAGGTTTCAGCAAGACATTCCAATGTTCTTTTTTTTTTTTGAATAATGACATGTTTATGGGTAATATGTTTGCAGGAAGTCAAAAGGACATACTGTGGACGGTGAGCTGTATTTTAGATTATAACCCGTTTGGGTATTACTATAACCATTTGAACCATAACCACTTGAGCCATAACTGTTGCTTGGAATGAAATATGATGAGTATAAGCTTTGGCTGGCCAAATCTGAATTTACTGAAACATTTTTATTTTAGTAATGCATCATTGGGTGTTGTTAAATGTAAGTCGAAAATTGACATTTTGAAAACAGTAAATTGATACCAAGATTGCCACCACTGAAACCAAATCCGTTCGAAATTGCACCACTGTTTGAGGCACACTTTGAACAATAGTTGCTACCACCATAAACAAGTTCACCGCTACATTGCTTTGATGTGAAATATACAATAGTAAGTATCAAATGGAGCATATTTGACTGCACAGCTAGAATACAAAAATTTTTTGGACAGTTTCAACAAAAAATTGAACAACAATGCATTTGTAAACTCAACCAAGCTCTAAAAAAAAGCTTGGAAATGCCGAAACCTAAAAGAGGATTAGTGAAGAGCGTATTGTGACTGACAGATTTTGAACTGCTGGAAAAGTCGCTGATCAAATTAACCGTTTGATTTGGAGAAAAATGACCAATAACCAAGAATTTGCTTTGCAAACAATCACAATCGGTAATTTTGCGAAGAATCACAACCAAACGCTTAGAATTTACTTTGAAAAGAATCAAAATTGATTCTTTAATGTATTACAAGTAGAAAGTGATCCACCACAGCCAGAACACGAGCCAAGAAGGTGTATCTGAAAAAGCTGCCGCCTTCTGAAATTTGAAGCCTCAGAGTCAGTGTAATTCTAACACAATCATTTTTGATGTTGCTTAATTTTACTAAATCATTTTAACTTATTAGTCATAAAAACGACACTCTTTAAGTGAAGAAATCTTGAACTGAATGCGAAATAAATTTGGACGGTGGCAGTTGACCGACGAAACTTTTATAAAGTGTTAGTGAACTGGTTAGTCTGAGTCCAGTTTAGGAGAGAAGGTGGGATCTAACATAGAAACTTGCTAATTCGACTATTTAAGTCTATTTGATTATTTTCTAGTAAAAAAAATACTTCTGCATTCAAATCCTTGCTTCTTCCTTCACAACAGTATACTTGTCACCGTTGTTTTTCGACGATTAATCGATGTCCTGAGAAATGAGCTCTGTTTCCGTCAGTGGAATATACTTGAGATAATTAGCAAAGGTGGAATGAATAAGTATACAGATTTCAATGCTACTGCCACCTTCGCCACTCCTAACGGAAAGTTCTGTGGTTATTTTCTTTTTTCTACTCGCACGAACAACCATTGTTCAGGAATGAATTCAACCGTCCATTTGTTGACCAAAACTCTGACCAGCACTAAGGATCCTTTTCTTTCGTTGTTGTTTACTCTGCAAACATCAAAAATTTATTTCTCAAATGATTTTGTTTACAAATTGAGGAAAAAATTGAAATGCAATGTATAGATGGATGGATGATGTTTCATCACAAGACCGGATTTCGCATAAGCTGTGCTTTGCAGTGAAAAGACTATATGGGATATCTTCACTTTCATCACTCCCTTGTCACAACTCTCGCTTACAGTTGGCGAACGCAGCAGGTCTTTGTTAACTTCCACGATAAGAGTCATCCGACCATTTCACATTGACATCATTCCATATGCACTTTGCAATTTTACTTCCCAGTGACCAAAATTTATGAATTGATTAAGTTGTAATTAGTAATGACAGTTGCCAGCATTGGCAGTCCTTATGAAATTGATAATCAATCCAGCAAAAGTTCGCAAATTCTTCATTGCACGCATTTTTTGGCATATCATCTTGTGAGAATTTGCACTGAAATAATAGCGAAAATATCTTTAACAGCTGAAATTTCCCAATGTAAGCTAATAAAAGCTGAGCAGTTCAAACACTTTCGCAAAGGAACAGAAATTAAAATTAAAATTTGCAATTGATGATGAGATTAACATGTTGGAACCTTCGATGCCTGAATTTCGCAACATTTTATCATATCAGTGAGAAGTGACAAATGGAACGGTGAAGGAATGGGATGGGCAAGTTAGGACATTGTGGGAGAAATGACGGACGATTTGAAAGTTTCATGCTGTAAATAAAATCTAAACGAATCAGTTTTCGTGCCGTTACGCGGAAACGCAATTGAAATTCATGTGATAGGAAGCTGTTTCACAGAAAACTTCACAAACAAGCTTTGCGACTTCCTTTGGTCGTAATTTTTTCATTTAATTAATGATTAATTATTGATTATCTTATTTAAAGTTAACAGAGAGAACACGAACATGACCAGTCTTCAATTTACTTACTAAAATACATTCAACTGAGCAGCAGTTAGTTCGCCGGCTTACATCAAATGGGAGACTTCGAGTCTTAAACACTTTGCAGTTTTTCATTGTTTAATACCGAAAGGATAGACTGATTCCTTCTTCCTTCTTTACCTGAGAATTTTCGTCTTTTCGAATTTGAAACAGTCAAATTGAAATTCAAATGGTGCAGCCATTAACGCAGAATAATCGTAATGAAAAATTCGAATATATGCCAAGCTTATTTCACCATGAAATGTCGGAGAATTATTTTGATCTTTAGTCGAAAAAATATTTTAGCCAATGAGAATAATTCTCTTCTGTTGTCTTAGTTTCATTTGTGAATTATTTAAATTTATTCTTTCTGACATTCTTTATCATTGCTAATACATACATTGAAAAATCCTTGCTTGATTGCTCAACTTTTTTCACTTAATTTTTAAAATGTCTTGAAGAATGATGAGGTAGAAGTCAGGGTTTCTAGGAAAAGATAAAAGAAATATTGCGATAAATGATGATTCAGTGAATCAAAAATACAACTGTTATGAGCTTCGAAAGTTTTTTACAAAAAATTCTTATCATTTCAAACTACGAAAACAAATGTATTGTTCCATTTTAACCTATAAAAGTTCTGTCATAAAATGTAAAAAAATTTCTAAATCAAAAAAAAAAAAAATGTGAAGCAGCTAAAAACGTTTCTTCCGATTGGAATTTTCACGCTTAAAATTTTGGTCTTAAAGTCCATTCCAATTTTCGAAGCTTAATTATGCTCAGGAAGTTGTGAAATGATGAGATTTCAAATGTGATGATTTGATGAGTCCTTTACCTGGGAATTCAACTTCTCATTATATATGGGTTTGGATCTACCTAGAGGATAACAACTACAATTAATTAATTAGATCAATCATCCTCTCTGCTTATCATTTTTTTTGTCGAACTAAAATCTAACTGCTTGAAGTACAATGACACTTAATCCTTGGTTTGGTGGATGTCTCAACGAGTTTCCTCGTGTCGACCCTTTTTCACAACGATTCTTCACTTTGCTCGGTTTCGAGCAATCTGTTTCCACGTCCCGCCCATATTTCTTTAATTTGGTCGGTCCACCTTTTTGGAGGTCTCCCGGGAGGTCTTTTAACCTCTCTCGGATACCAATTGAGGACTTTGGTGGTCCACCTACCATCCTGCATGCGGCATACTTTATTTTTTCGAAGTTCAAATTTTTCAAAACTTGAACAGCAAAAAAAAGTGGTTGTAAAAGAATGTTAGGAAGATGTTTTATAGGGATTATGTTTTATCAGTAAAACTGCAAGAATGTTTCCACCACAGCAATAATTGTCTGATTCAATCGAACTGAAATGTTTCACAATCATTGGAAGGGCAAAGATGAGATGATGACACGTTCAACTCAGAGGACTGTCCAATCTTCTCATCGTGGTGTCATGATAGAACGGTCTTAGGATTTCGGAAGGTGAGGTAAAAGAACTGCAGTAGCACGGATGAGTGAAACAAACCTGGCAACTTTTTCTTACTGCAAACTCTAAGGATTATAGCAATGAGCTCCTCTCTTTCACTGTATAATTCATTTCGTTATTTCAATTAAGCAAATAACTAATTGAAGGAAAAAGACTTTGAATATGAAAAGGAAACAGTGATTGCAATCTTTTCTCTATCCCTCTCCTCTATTGAATTTCAGGATTCTTGTTTTCTTTAAGAAAATTATTCAAATCTATGAGCAATGATAAAAATCCTTCGCTTAATTGTTTTTCCAATCCAAAATGATGAATTCACCGTTCGTTGTCTTATACTCATGCACCCTACTTGTGCCGTAAAACGATTCATCGACAGGTTTTCATAGAAATTATCTTTATGGGCATGGAGAATACTGTTTTCTAGTTCTTCTCTTGATAAGCTGTTAACAATGATCATTGCCTTTGTGAAAACAATAGTTCTTTCTCTCTATCCCTGCTTGCGCATTTCGATGAGTCCTTTCGCCTTTGATACTGTTGTGAAAACAATAGCGTTCTTCTATTGCTTTGTTTCTCAGGTCCTTCTCCTTGGAGGTGCATTACGAATATTCTATCTGTCGTAGAGTTTCTTCGTCTGATACTGTCTGATTCTTTTAAACTTTGAATCTGTACTGGTACAGTTCTTTGTGCGTGTACTGCGAGAGACCTCGTCATAACGTTTATTGTTTCCTTACGCTTGAGTAATTAAACCATAAAAACCATAACAAAACGCGTTACAAATAGGAACATGGTACATCACGTGGTGAGGAAGTTAGCCGAAGGTTATGTGTACAATTGCTATAAATAAAAAGTGAACTCTATGGTGTTTTTTCTAATGAAAATAGAAGAGTTAATGGGTATGTGATATTAAAAGAGAAGCAGAGATAGGAGCGTGTTGAGATGATCGAAGGTAGATTCCAGAATGATCTTTGAGTATGATTGCTTAGCTTATTTATAGTACAGTTTTACAATCTCGTATACATTGTTGACCTACAAGGAATTTTCGAAACAAAGGTTACGCTTTTTGGAATAAACAAGACGTAGGCATTTGTGATTAATCAAAGGATTACAATTTGCAGTTCATGAAGATTTACAATTGTTGGAGTTAACAAGGGTTTACAACTTTTGTAGCTAACGAAGATTTACAATGTGTTCAAAGAGCTTATTCCGAATTTAGAATTTTATGGTCAAGAAAGAATTTCGCGATTAGATGACTGACCCATAGCATTTTCGTTTTTTATGAATCAATTTCGCCATTGTGGCGACAGCCTTCATATTTTCCTACTTCACTTTTGTAAACGAAATTTTATCGAACAAATTTGAACAAACTATTTCTTCATAAAGTTTTCAGGATTCAATAGTAATAAATTAATGAGAAAATGTGGAATTTTCTAACAGCATTTACTTGCTTCTACGGATTCATTAAAGAATTGAAAATTGGCGAACCATTCATTTATTTATACCAAAATGAAGTATTGAACCTAACGCGTGAACAAATTACGAATGAGGCTGGTATTATAGTTTTACAGTTCCACTGGGAATTTCATCTATTTAAATCTTTCAATCTCATCAGTGAATCAGTAAACTGAATTGATCAGTTGGTAGCTTCAACTAATCGATAGACTAATTGAACAGAGAGTCTATGTTTTTAATTGACAACATTTTTGCAAAATTTCCATCGCTCTATGCTACCTTTCTAATTTTAGATTTATCCATTCGTCGCTTACAGCTACCTGTTATCTCTGATTCCGATATTTTTACTTGCTGATTTATTACTCTATAAACCCATAATGCTACTGGAAGTTATCGGACAAACAATTTATCGGTTTGTTTCATTCTCATCTTCGAGAACCACAACTTTATTCTTTCATTCGGTTTCCGCCGGATATCTTCAAATCCTAACTGGGCACTTTGATATATGCTTAACCTATTAAACTTATATTTAGTACAGATTTAATACCTAAATTTGACCATAACTTTTCCATCAAACTTCATTTGTTCTTAATTTGAGGGTCTTAGCTTGATGATGCTTAGTGATAATTCAATCACTTTGAAGGAATTTCATGTCAAAGCAATTTATCAGTTCTTTTTTTCTTTTTCCACAAATTTACCTCCTTTCTATTGACTTCCTGGATTAAATTATTTCAATTTGTTTTGAATTCCGGTCCTTCCCATTCATTCATTCTGTGGAATTTTTCAGAGCTATACTGGTATTCTATCCGAATGCTACAGCACAAAAACTGGGAATGATAGCTTTTGGAACAGCTTCCGCTTGCGAAACAGCTTTTTTCTCCTACATATACGCAAAATCCGAAAAGGATCAATATCAAAAGTGATTATTATAATTGCTTATAAATTACATTCAACAAAATCTGACATCAAAATATAAAATTAAAATTAATATCTAAATGAATTTTTGAATTTCTCCGACTTCAACAAGCATCAAAATTACTGATTTTTCTCACTAATCGTAGATTAACAAGCTATTCGAGAGCAGCAGTGATGTCTGGGCGGATGATAAGTTACCTGTTAGCTCAAACAATTATCCTTACCAAGATTGGTAATTATGGACTTCTTCAACGTATCGGTTTTGGAATTCCATGTTTCGTTGTTGTGCTCGCCATATTCATACCACGTGTAAAGTGGAAACAAGTGGTTGCTAGGCTTTCTGATTTGAATAGCAAAGGTAACTAACTAATCCATCTGCCTCCATCCTAATTAAACTTCAAAATTCTGCTGCTTGCAAATTTTTTCTACCGAACTAATGTTTTTCCCGAAACAGTTTTGAAGCAATCGGATCCACCACAGACGTATGGTGCATACGTACATTATCAGTTATGCTTAATGAGCCGTAACATAGCTCGTATCTACCGGATTGCTGCTTTCCGGAAGTGGTCCATATGGTGGGCGTTGACAACGTGCATGTCACTTCAGGTATTCTAGAAGAAATTGACTCATCCACTAAGTAACTTTCTTCAAATCCATTCTGAAGCGTTGTCACCAATCCAATGACAGAAATATTCGGATGGCACATTCATTTTTTTTTTTTGTATTAAAAATAGCACTTTGCATTGCTACTCCAGAAATATTGAATATGTGAAATAATCCGTCTCATTCCTATCCAACCTGTGTAATTTTGTAAAAGTACTGCAAATAAAGGTTGCACAATATTCCCAAACACTGTGGGGTGAAGTACAACGTGGTATTACCAATTCATTGAACGGTTTCGCCGAAGCTACTTATACCGCTACAGGTAGTTTGATTTATTCAATCTTGCAATTTTAATTATTTCATAACTGAAGACATCAATGATAGAGTGATTTGCAGTGCTAATTTTACAATTGTGGAAGAATGATTGATTACATGTAATAAAAAAATTGGTAACATTTTAAAATTAAAAATAATTTTATTTTTTATAATTTAAATATTAAAATTTTTTTTCAATAGAAATAAGTAACATTCAAAAACTTAAAAACAAAATTTTTGAAAATTTTAAAAACAATAAAGCAATTTGTAATGCAAGTACACTCATTTATTGGAGCTAATTATAGATCGAGTGATACAGTATTACAATTTTCAGCGGCAACTTCAATTTTAATACTGGGTTTAGCAAAGATTAATTGGGATAAATGGGGTGAATTGACGTTGGTAATGATTTCACTGGTCGATATGTTGGTGTTAATTGTGTATTCAAGAACGCAGTCAATATGGGTCATGTATGCTTGCTATGTAAGCTATCGAAGTGTTTATCAAGTGATGATTTCCATTGCTCAGTGAGTTTTGCCTAATTTTTTGCTCGAAAATTCTTTTAAAAGCGTTACATTTCACTTTTTATGCTTTACAAACGCAAATTTGTCGTTAGCGGAAACTCAAGTTAATCGATTGGAAAATGTCACACGCCAAAATATAATTGTTTCCCATTGTATGAATTCATACTAGTTTCTCGAATGACACATATGATAAACTCTGCTGTAGCAGTTGCAAAAGGCAATAATTAGTATGAGTCATGAAGGTAAGCTTTCAATATGCCCTCAAAGGGCATGTTTATAAAAAAAGAAAGGTCTATCAACAGGCCGTAGAAAGCAAAATTTCAGTACTGATTTTGAGAAATACATGCCTTTTTTCATCAGCAAGTTAGGTATGAAATTTGATATCATGTTTAGCTAATTTATTTTAGGTAATCCTTGAAATTTTTTCTAATTCCATTTTCTAGGTGGAATTTGGCAAAGAAAATGATCGGTGAATCTTATGGCTTGGCATTCGGCTTAAATTCATTCATCGCCCTCTTACTACAAACAATACTAACCGCAATCGTACCTGATAAACATGGATTGAACATGCCAGTTAGGGAACAGGTAAACAATTTTTGCATCCATTCAGTTGTTGGATCCGAAAAAAAGAGAAAACACCCACAATAAGAATTTTAAAATAGCTATACTTCAGCTCAATCAACTATTCACTACCTGTGAATGACATTTGAAACTGCGATAAACAGTTTTTCACAGCTAAATGAACCAGGTGACTGTTAATTGGAGCAATATTTATTGCAACTTGTTCAATTCCAGTTTCTGGTATATGCTGGATGTCATGCATTTATCGGGATAATCTTCTTCATCTCACTGTGTAATTCAACGATCACACACTGCACTTCAAGGGTATCGGTACAAACTGAATTATCCAAAACGTATATCCAACAACTGCATGGACTGAACGATGCAAAATTTTGATAGTATGTTAGTGAAACTTAGTAGTAATTACTTGAAACAAGCGGATATTATGCAATGGAAAGAAGACAGACAGCTCGCTTTCACAGCAAGGTAAATAAATAGTTTGTAATGTTGCACAAAGAACTGTTGCATAAAAAATGACGCAGACTTTATATCCTTACAAAGTGATATATCAAAGGAAGTTTAAAACAACCGTACTGATCATATTGTGATCTGGAAGTCAATCTCTTATGATAATGTAATGGCAACATATGTTCACAAATTTATTTATTTGAAAGTATGATAGCTGCAAAGCCAAAGTTTGTCGATATCACAAAAAAAAACGCCTCCGACTAGATTCCATTTCATGTCTCTACAAAAAAAGTAAAAGATAATTTCAGTTTTCTTTAATTTAAGATGCATAATTTATTTCAATGGATATAGGTATCTTAAATGTTCCCTTAAGATGAATTTATTACAGTGGATACCTATAGCTGATCACTACTCAAAAATACAGAAATAAGGCTTCACAACAGAGAAATTATAAAGTTTCGTCTTTAATATGAGACAGTTTATTGACAGTAACGCAATGAAGTAAACTTTATGAATGTTCAAAACTAAAGCCGAAAGATACCTTTAAGACCCACTCATATTCACCATATCGACTATCAAATGTTCCCTTCTGCAGCCACTTCAACCGTAAAGTGAAACGAGGCCCTAGTTCAAGCAATGCCGCCTTTTCGCCTTCTCTTTTAAACTCATACCTGTTATAGCAGAAAAATTAAATGCAGCAATAATCATAAAAGTAAGAGAAAAACTAAAAAACTGGTATTGAAAAAATAGATCATCCAGCAAAAATCCAATATAACCAACAAATGTTAGAATATTTTTCAAATCGAGAAAAATGGTTCCACAAGAATGGCATTATAATATAAAAAAGACAAATGAGGGCTTCAAATAAATTTTTGAAACTACCAAAACCCAAAATAAGAGTTGCAATAAAATGATCTGATAACTGCTGAAAATAAAATTTGCTAGAACAATGATAATGCAAAACCTGTGATGCCTGAAAAATATATAATCGCGTTGGTTGTGGAAAGTAACCACTCGTCGTCCAGAATACATGGGCTTTTGTGGAAAAAGACATGCGAACATTCGCGCAATCGTATGCCCAAGACGAGTGTTGAAATTGTTCAATACTAATTCCGGATAATGCGTGGTGGATTCGCCTTTTTTCTTCAACATTGCGTTATTTGAACAAAATTGCGACTTTTATAATTATTTTTTTTTTCCTTATGATAAGAATAACAGAAAAAATATCAAACTAGTTCTTCGAGTAAATAAGCAACAAAGCATTAATTTTAGTGCTTAATTTGTATTTCAACAAAAATAAAAAACGAACAAAACCATCGAGAAGTAAACAGTCAAGAAACTCTCACCTTCAGATTCTTCGTAAAGGTTAAGCTATTAATTTTGAAAAATGCAGTAGGGCCATCCGGCAAATGGCAGAGAACAATACCGTCTAGAAATGCTCCCAATTATGTCATATCTTCAAAAAATGACTGACAAAAATTACACCATTGTAAAAATGCAACTTTTCCGAATTCTCAAAATTGTGAAAAAAACAAACATAAAAATTAAAAATTTAGGTCCTAATTAGGTTAGTTATTCTGGTGTTTTTAAAGCTTTGTTTGATAGATTAAAATTGATGACAACAATTTGTTTTTAAAAATCAGTTTTTCATAAATGCTGAAATCATTTTAATTATAATACGGAAAAAGGGCAAAAATTACTTGGACTTTTTCGATCTTCATGCACTACAATCAAATCAGTGTATTCGCTAGATTTCGCTTGCTTTACCACTTTTTTCAAAGGGATTCCTTTACGAGTTAACACATCAGCATTAGGAATGCATTTTTGCAATTCAAAGCAGAACTTGAACGTATTCTTAAAAAGTAAAAAAGTGAAAAAAAAACATATGGAACTTTTTTCAGCAAACAGTGAACCAAAACTTAAAAAACCATTGTATAGCATTTAGTGTGCTTCTAGATTCAAGCTCAAAAATACGCATTTATGAGAGATTATTTAAAAAATTAATACAAGAAAAAGACTTACCACTTTGGCATACGGCGAAGTAGTTATCAAAATCTTTGGTGGAATTTCATCGTTAAAGTATGCGTTCATCTCATCATTAGCTTCATCGTGATGAACCTGGAATTAAAAGGAACGCTCAAGCAACCCCTCATCACACACACTAGTTTTTAACGCATATTCTTGTTTGAAACTGCAGGAAAACTTAAAAAATTTCCTATAAAACAGGCGAGCAAACGTCTAAAGGACGAAAATGTGAATAAAATGCTATCTCCAGATATAGTATACTCCTTAAAAGCTCTGAGCTCCTGCAGTCTGTTTTTAAACTCCATTCTACAACGTCATGTTCCTCACATGCTCTCAAAACAATACAACTCATAAGCAAAAAAAGAAATTAATCAACAAACTTCTTCATCATCATCTTCTATCATAGTAACATCATGCTCACGAGTACTTTCAATTGTTCGCGGTTTTTCCTTTGGTACTGCTTCCTCACCAAGCTTTTCGCGTAATTTCGATCGCAACCTTTGCCGTTCACGCTTTGCCTTAATTAAAGATATACCTTTTGCAAGTAAGATAAAAACAAAACTAACTAATGATGCTAAACTAAGCCACAAAATACAGAGAATTCACATTAAACACCCAAAAATCAGTGAATGGATACCTAGACCTAGAATAGAAGTCACCAAATAATACAAAGAAACACCAAACTTAGAACTACGAAAAAACTTTATGTAATGGAAAAAATGTTGTTTTGTTCACTGGATCTTTCTTTAATCAATGTGAGCAATCAGAGCATTTTTTCAAAACTGAGTAGTTCATGCTAAGTTAGTCATTGCAGCAGACATTTATGAGTTAAGTCGTGCGAGTAACATACACATAAACGTATCGAGATACTGACAACCATCCACAACCTTTTGCATAAATTAACAATTTCATAACTCTTAAAAACAACTTACAGAAGCTTTTTCCAGACGTAATTTCTTGCCACGTTCATTCTTGGCTGAATTGGAAAATGTATTGTATAAACGATTTAAACTTTTTTCCACGGATTTGCCTGATTCTGCACCGGATGCTGTTGACGCCATACTAATTTCCTGATTGTCTTCTTCTTCCTTTACATCTTCTTTATATGAACGCTTCATATCTCAAAAGCAACTTAAAGTAGGAACATATGATGAGAAATGGAACCTAATTAAAAGCTGAGGGTGTACTACCTATGATTATCAGCGGAAGAACTTCAAGGTCTAACCATCCGAAAAAGATATTGCTCATCACTTACACAAACTCACCCCACACTGGCCTATCCTTAGAAGAGAACAGTGCCCAAAATACTTTTTCCAAGTGTGTCAATTGGAAGTGATAAATCGCGTTAACAAAGCCAACCGTAAAATACCACCCACCGTTTGTGGATATGGCTGGAACGGTTTAAACCATCTTGAAACCGTGCAACCCATCACAAAATGAAACTTGGCATCCCAACACCCAAAATTAACTTCTAGTGGCAAGTTATTTGTCGAAGCAAGAAACCATGTCGTACAGATTTTTAATGCTATTTTAGAAAATGTTCGCAAATCGATTTTTCCGTACTAACTTATAGAAAATTGTACAATAAAGAAAAGCATCCGAATTTGCATTACATTCAAAATTTTATGGTAGTATAAAACAAAATGGTGAAGGGATTCATTCATTCCTTTTCTTAAATGCTTTGAAAATGTCCACGAAAAGTGTCGAAAACGAGCTCTCTTTGTAAAGTTGCAAATTTTGGAAATTCTACATTGTATGAAATACTTTTAAAATTCAAGAAAATCAACCAGTGAATCGGTTCCCTGATGTGATGTTTGTCTTCTTTCAGGAAATGACTGAAAAAGGACTCAGTGAAAAATTACCGCAAGCTGGTGAATTAATAGTCACTAAGAAAGCAGAATATGAGGTGACAGCTGTTACCTGTCTCATACGGCACAGAATACTTCGAACTTGTCACATTGTGATAAAATTGTTGACAATCACGTTTGGAATACTAAACATAATTAATGTTCGTTAGTTTTTCGAAGACAAAAAAAATTTAATTAATTGTTCAGTCAATCAAATTATTGGGCAAAGGTGGCTTTGGAGCGGTTTATGAAGTGAAACGATTGTCCGATTCGGCTCCTTTTGCGATGAAATGTGAATTAATGGATGTTAAAAAACGAGTAACATTATTAGTTCATTATTCAAAAATTTACATTTCAAATTTCTGGAATTTAATTAAACTGTAAAGGTGTATGAAATAAAAAAAACATGATCGCGACAGGTATTATTAATGGATTGCACAGTTTTACGCGGCGCACAATCCCTCGGGAGCAAACATTTTTGCGAGATTATTGATCGTGGAAAGCAGGCTGAACGTTTCAGATTTATCATTATGAAATTGGTGAATTTCAGTTATGAAGATTTTATTGAGATACAATCATAATACGCATGCAACCATTTAGGTCAATACTAATTGATTAATTAAACTCAGTACAGTAAATTTAAACGGGCGGCACACTTCCCAAAGATTTCAGCAAGGCTTGAATTAAATTTCAGTATATTTGATTTAAAAACTTTTGTTTTTTTTTTGCTTTACAAATCGACAAAGACTTTTAGGATTTTTTTTTTTGCCAAAGGTATTTCTAGGTTGGTCGAAATTTATGGGATTTACGGGTTGAGCGACCAGAACAACGTTTTACACTAAATACAGCACTGAAAGCAGCTGAGCAATGCTTACAATCAATCGAGCATTTGCATACTGTTGGATTCCTACATCGAGACATCAAACCGGGAAATTTCGCTATTGGACGACCGGAAGCTAACGAGCATCACACAATTTTCATGCTTGACTTTGGACTGTGCAGACAGTTCAGGTAGGTGATATATGCCGGAGAAGCAATCAGGATTATAGAGTATTAGCAGGATTCTCTGCTTTTCTTTCATCTCTAATTGTCTCTTTATAATTAAAAATTCAATATGCAAAATGAGTGTTTGACTTCACCTCAACAGTGATCCTTCCTGGTCAGACAGAAAACGATAACTTCGGTACTAGCTGCTTCCTCCTTTTCCACTTCAATCAATATTACAGTTCTGGAAACAAAGATTTACGGTTGCCACGCGTTTCTGCGCCGTTCCGTGGTACCACACGTTATGCATCAATTGCCGCACTGAGACAAATGGAGCAATCTCGAAAAGATGACGTCGAATCATGGCTTTACATCACGGTCGAATGGACCGCTGGTTTTTTACCTTGGAGAAAGTTGAAGGTACTCATCTTGATTAACAACTTTCATTTCATAGAACTGTTTAAACGAAATTTTTGAAACAAGTTACAACTGAGATGAAATACCATTGAAGATAGCGAGGTGAACAATTGGTAAACTACTGATTGATAACTGTGATGGAGCATGGGTTAAAACTTTGATGAGCCTAAAATTTTTGAATTTCAGGGACACGATAAAGAGGAGGTTCTGCAGTGGAAGGAAGAAGTACGTGAAGGCAAAGAAATGGATGATTTTTTTAAACAATGTCCAAAACGTGAATTCTCGACAATAATGAAATATATTGACTCACTGGAATACGAAAGTATACCAGATTATGATCATATTTATTACTGTATACAACATGCTGCTAAGGTACCATCATTCCCGTTCCCTAAATATTTCTTTGAATAACTAATTAATAATGTAAACCAGGTGAACCTGATTTGAAATTTGGTTCATTTCACTCCAAGTTCAGCCACTGAACCATTTTGAAAATTGGAAAAAAAAACGGAAATTTAGAAATTTAACATGTAAAAGGGACGAATAAATGTTGTATTCTTTGGGTAAATAACATAGCAGCAGATGAACCGCTGGATTGGGATCCGATAAACAAGTACCACGGACCAACCATCAACCTTGTGGAAAGGCGAAATCAACGAGCAAAGGAGCGACAACATTTGGTTACGGCAAGGACGCAACGTTCATCCTGAATTCCTTATCTTCACTCTACAATTATCCATCAATTATTGATAAAACATTTTCTCACATATTTCAACAACAGAAATTTTCATTTTGAAAATCTTAAATCCTGTTCATCCTACTAAATACCACCTACATTAAATTTTGGAAAAGCTATTTGATTGATGGGAATTGTAGTCGCAAAATTGCAATTAGCTTTGCAAGGATAACGATAGGGTAACGATTAGCAATTGACTTCCTCTTCTGCCGGAAAACTAATTTTTATCTCCTTTAATTGAAGACAATAGTTTAGCAAGAGTAAGTTCACTGTACCGGATGTAGTCGGGAAAACCGGAAGAGTTTTATCGATCAAATCAATTTGCCCATTTGAAACAAAATGATTGTTAGTGCGATACACAGGAAGCGATTTCTCGTAACACAAAGAATATCTGTTCCTTTGTTTTCAGGAGAGGAGTCGTCCATTCATTGTTTGTACGTCATTGTGTACGTGATTTCTACGTGATACCAGTCCCTTGCATTCCGTTGTCTCTTGTCATCTTTCCATATAATGCTTTACCGTCTTTACAGAGTTCACGACAGTCTGTTAGCGATGCATTGCTACTAATCTTTTTCGTAAATTCAGTCATAGTTTATCTTCTGATTTAATTAATTTACTGATTTAAACTGATTTACTTAATCTTTAGTCGATCCATCAACCGGTCAGCTGTATAAACCATCTTCTCTAACATTTTCAACAACATTAGATTTTTTTGAATTCATCTATTCTATTACTTCATTGATGAGCTTAATGCAATTAACTTCGAAATGTCATCGACTGTAATAGCTGTAATTTCGTAACAACTCATTGCTATAATCGATAAATACATTCTTAATTTTTAATGAAATTTTAGTTACCCAAGTTTGAGGTGCTTCGTATTAGGTTAATTTGGCGATCTATTCAGCTAGGAATGATGAAGCAGCCTCTCGACGACGGATGTATCAGTATGGAATTGATTGCACTTAAAGTACTAAATACTGAAATTTCATTAATCCCAAAAGGTAGACAATAATTTGAATTGAACATGTCCTCTAAATAAAAGGTCAATGGTGCAATAAGGGCTGGTTATCGGTAGTTCATTATCCGTTGATCTACCTCATGCTTTTCTATATTTGCTTGGGTCTACTAATAAAGATCATAGAAAATATTTTATTCGAAACAAAATGTTAGCAATTCGAATTAAAATGAAAATTAACATTGTCAATCAGAAGCGATCGATAAAATGAGATCATTGAAAATATATGTACAAACTGGTGTGCTTCCTGCCTTAATCATAAAGAAAAGAAAAAAAGGTTTTTCCATGAACTTTCACATTTGCGATTGTGTGCTGCGAAGTTTCAAGCATCAGGAAGGTAAGTTATTGAACTTTCGAAAGCTGAGCATTATTTCTGGATGGATCTGAGGTGTAATGAAAATTTAAAAGTTCCCGAGTACTACCACTTAGCTAGGAAATTATTTCACACAATTTGGTTATTAATGAAGGCGCTCAGATTCGGAAGAAAGCATTGCGGTATGCTTAAGGAATACCTAAGCATTAATTGGATGTCGTGGAGAATGCGACATATTGATGTGCGATGATGATACTGCTTCGCAGTGATAAGGCTTGGTTTATCAGTAAAGGAAAGCTCATTCCTATTACGTCTCTGTCTTTCTCTCTTTCTCTCTCTTATTATGTGTAGGTTCGTTGATCAGGCTTAGCTGAACAAGCTGAACTGATAAAACGTTTGCGGATTCCATTGCAAACCGGTAGAAATCACAAGTGTAGCATTCCGGAAAGCTGCTGTACAATACACTGCTTTATACAGAGTACTTGTTGTTCGTGCTAATGAGCATTGTTGTGTTAATAAATTCTAAAAAATAATTTTTGGTAGAAATATGTGAATTCTAATAAGAAAATTAATGAAAAATCAAGGTTGCGGTATTCTTTAATAAAATTTCTATTTCGCACGTAGAATTTTGTTCCGTTAACAATGAATTCAATCATGAAAGAACTGAAATGAAAAATGAACCTGCAAAAGTGTTTTCCGCAGAGAAATGAGTCGCAGTAGGTAGTGATCATAGTTAGGAATCATTTCAACGTAGGGTGTCACATTGCGAACCACTGAATTGACCACTTCCAATGATGCATTCATTTTCGAAATTGGGTCATGCTGAAATGGACTCTTTCTGGATGTCCGGAATAGAGCAGATCCGTTGGGTCAGTTTTACAGTTTCAAGCCAAATTTTTTTCATAAATATATTTTTCGAATGATTTGTTTGATAAATTTAAAAACTATCTGAAGCGATCATAACAAAACAAGTGTGCTAAATAACGAAATTAGCCGAAACAATTAATTAATTAGTACTCGTTGAGCAATATGTTCATTGAGGTATTCGTTGCTGACATGTATTGTTGCAAGCCAATCGAATTCCACAACTTTCACATCCATTTCATCTTGTTTATAAGTTGCGAAACTTGTCAGATGTACATCAATCAATGCAAAACCATTGCGAACTGATGCAACCAACGGTGACCCTATTTTCACAACCATACGACCTGAATTGATTTGTTTACATTTCACTTCCATTTCCGATAATTATCAATTATCACCCCCCAACCAATTATCAAACATGCAATGAAGGAAATTTTTCAAAATTGATAGATAATTTCGATGGTCTTTTTGGGTTAAAGCAATCAATGCTTTCAAGTAATTAAATAAATTTATTTTTAAACATATTTACTTCCCTTCCTCTGAGATTAATTAAACACTCGGACTAGCAAATTAGAAAAGTCGTGATTTCTCACTTTTATAATATTGACAGAGCCGATCCAAGGATAAAAAATTTGATTTCCGGAATGGGAAAAACACCGAAACTGAAGAGGGCAAGTAAGGGAAAGGCTTGCCTGAATCTGGAAAGAGCCGATCCAAGGATAAAAAATTTGATTTCCGGAATGGGAAAAACACCGAAACTGAAGAGGAAAAGTAAGGGAAAGGCTTGCCTGAATCAGGAACATATAGCTCGGTATCCTGCAACAAATCTCCCAGACATTTCTCTTCTTCAGAACAATTTAAGCTTAGCATTCTCCGGAATTCTGGAAATGTGTGCAATTGCAAAGCCGCATCTCCAAAAGTTGCAAGTTGCTTTAGAAATATATTTAACACTGATTCCGATACATACAAATAAATCATTTCATCTTTATCGTCCGGCGATTTCTAAAAATTTTTTGACTAATTGTTTTGTAAAAAAAAAAAAAAAACAAAAAGAAATTCAAAAAATGAAAAGTTGATTTGAGTGAAAAAAATTAATTTGTCAGAAGTGCATAAGTTTCGGGAAAAAAAAATGAAATTCAGCGAAGATTCAAAAATTTTAAAATCTTTCTTCCAAGCTGGTTAAAATTATCTGGCTATGCAATGCTGGTCATTTTGAATATGATTTTCTACTCAAAAAATTTCCAATATTAACAAACCATTAGATGGGCTTCACCTTCCAATTCTTTCACTGCTGGAGTACCAAGGAGTGGAAAATCGAAGTAATCCTCGGTTAGGGTAATGCCATTACTTATCGTCGTATCGATGAGAAGATGTGTCGCTGAATCATTAATCTGAATTAAATGAAAAGGTCATGAAGTTTTGTTTATCAATGTATTTCATAAAATTTCGAAGGAAAGCAATTTTCTGATTTGTCTACGTGACAACAGATGAACTCTCATGTCACCCGGAAATTGACGAAACGTTTAGGATTTAATCCAATTTTTAATTACTATAAACGATGAAGTTAGCCGAAGAAATTAGCTTTATGCGTACGACAAAGCGATTTTCATGTACGATGATTTTCCGTGTGTCCGATTTTCAAATTTTATGAATCCACTTTTTTTTTGTGCGGCTTACTTTGATTTCAACAACCGGTGAGCGTATTAGTTTGTTCAATCGTTCCTCAAATTTATTTGTGAATGCTTCGAGAGATTCACAAATGACAACAGATATAATTTCATCCAATTCCATCCGTAAACCTTCATCAACCAATTCATGTAATTTTGGGGTTAACTTAAGGTCAATTGATCGTACTTCCGCACCGCAAACTATATCTTCCAGCTACAATATTTCAATGCAAATTATGTTCGGGAATATTCCATGCAAAACTTTGTTAGGTTGGTGAAACAAAAGTAATGTATAACTTAGTCCTGGCGAGCTTCATTTCAATTGCAACAAAATGCAAGTTCAATTTTCATTTACTTGAAAAAAAGGATTTTCCAGGAAAAACACAAATATGTAAAGATGCAGAAACTCAAATTTCAGCTCATTCCAATCAAATGAAAATTATTATTTCTTTGCTCCCAAAATCAAAATGCTTACCAACAACTTTCCAGCAAATGTTGTAGCAATTTTGAGCTTCAAATTAATTGCAAAATTACTTAAATTTGCTTCTAATTGTCCCTCACGAACGGTACGGTAGACTGCTCGATAAGAACTTGATAGCTGTGCCGACCCTTCGTGAAGTATTATCTCCATCGTCTCATTCTGTTGTACCTAAAAAATTTTCAAACTTTAAAATCTTTTAGAAAGAATAATTTTGGAAGAAAAAAATTGAAGCTAAAATTGATTATTTTATCTTGAAAAATCGTTCATATGCTAGAAACTAATCAGTGAATTGCAAGTATGTGGAAGTAGCAAATGAAATCGGTGACAGTTCGGAAATGTCATAATTGGATTGGGACTGATCTCGGATAACTTCATAGTTTAGAATTTCCAGGGTCATCTTTGCTCTCTACCAATTCATCCTCAGCTCATAAATCGCGACAGTTAAACACTCCATCTTATTTTCAAGGATTCGTTTGGAATAAAACCTTATAGGTGAATCGCGGAAGTATTATATTGTGAATACGTGGCGAAAGGACAGAAACGTTTAATTTCATCAAAGTACGTGAAAATTCCGGAAGTTTATTGTTTTCCAGTTCCCTCTGGAACATCTGCTTCAATTCCTGGAAGCTATCAAAAATGTTGAGAATTCTGTCTTGCAAAGCTTTCATTTGAAATGTTCTGCTGCTGTGAATGTTTTTCCAAATATTTTGTTCTTTACAAAATCATTACCGTAGCCCAGTAATTGATCATTCTAGGCGTTATTCGCACAATTATTCCAACATTTTTTTTCCTCTCCTTATCAGTGTTTGCATTGCTTTCATAGCCAACATTTGGAGATAAATCCGTCACACTCATCAATTGACCTTCAACCTCTCGGCTCTGTTCTGAGGTAAGCGCCTGAGAATTTAAATAATAGAAATGACTCATCGTCATCAATGAAATGGTCAAATGGTCATCAGATGAGCAAGGAAGTCTAAAATGCATAGAACCAGGCTCATTTTCCACCTGATAATCGTCTACCTGGATAAATTTATTTCACAATTATTTTCACAAAAATTACATGACAGTTAAAGAGTTGTCGCAGATCTTTGATTTGCGACAGTCTATATTGCTTGCATAAATTCATCCAACTTCAACTTACTTCTCCACTTGCCAATTCATAACTTTTTATGGTTGTTGCTAGCAAATCTGGAACTGATTCTGTTCCCGTCAATCCAGCAACATAGCTTGGCAGTATCGGAAGGATCAAATAAAATAGGATTGATGAAATGTCAATAATTCTCACTTGTGGTACCAACGGCATTGTCCAAAATTATCTTCGCATTTAAGGGACTGGCAAAAATTTGGACTGTAAAAATGATTGAAATGGTAAAATGTATGTGATTAAAATATCATTATAGACGTATTCTTCTGGTATTCAGGAAAATATTCCGCAAAAAAGTACTCCAATGAACCTGAAATAAGTAAGACTTTCTCCAGGATGGTAAATGAGTGGAGGAATGGGTGAATGAATCTCACTGTGAAGATGGCTCAGGGTTTCTTCCCAACAATCAGCTACCGAGAATGGGGGAGTTGCGAAGGAAACAATGCCATTTATATTTTGTCCAATAAATTTTCAATCTTTCCATCGTTTTATCGTCGTTTTTGAAACACACCGGAAATGGTTGACAAGTGATGGGAAAAAAATGGAAGAGTTGGACGACGAAATGTTAAATTTTTTTTTTTGCAGAAATACGCATTGATATATCGATATAGATCGACATATATTTATACATATGTATGTATGTATAAGTATACTAGGAAGTGAGACAGACGAACATACACTCTCGAAAAAAACGATGGTGAACTTTTCAATTCGGTCAGCGTATGAACAGACTTGACAGGAAACGGTTGCAAAATTTACACAAATCCTATTTGAGAGAAAAAAAGAAAAGAAGCACATCGATGGTTCGCCGGAAGTGAAAATTTGTTTTAACCACTTTTTTTTTTTGTTTGGTGTGTTTCGTTGTTGTCAATAAAATTAAAGTAGTTTAATTTTATTTGTGCTGCATGGAACATTGCACCATTTCCTTTTTGTTGCAATCATTCCCATCTGCAGAAGAGAGAGAGAGAGAGAGAGAGAGAGAGAGAAAAACACCTTCATAATCAGACCAAGGTGAAGGTGAAAGGTCAAGTGATAAAAGCGTTGCATTATTTTATATTGCAAATAATTGCAATCAATTTTTAAAAGAATAAATTTTTTCTGTAATTTAAAAAATTGAATTAATTTCGAAAAATTTTGTTAATATTAAGGCTAATTGCTTCCGTTCTGAAACTTCAATTCATTAGCTAATTGCAATTTTCAATGTATAGTGATAAACTTTTCATACTTATTTATCACAAATTTCGTTGATACTTTGAAATTTTGGAAATAAATCGCTTCAATTTTGAGTGTTAGCTGCTGCTAAGTACCACGGATCATTGACATTGAATTGACAAATAAATCATTTGCAATTTAATTGAAATGTAGTAATTATTCGTAATTCAATTCTTGAAAATTGATTTCCGTCACATCTCAAAACAGGCTTCCACCTGTTGATTTTATGGAAAACTTTCACTGTTTCTCTGAAAGTGCAGCAACTTTGAAAAATGTGGCGACGCAGGTAGTTGAGGAGCGCGACACTTCCCCTGTCAGCTGTACGCAGTTTTTTTTTTTCAAATTATTTGGCTGTCCTACCTTTCTTTGTAATTAAAAATCAAAAGCCATTGTCAGACAGGTTTCCTTTCAATTTGATTTAATTTGCATGTTTAGTAGTGTCGCAATGGATTCGATTTTAAAATTTAGCCTAAAAGCTCAAAGATTGAAAAAAAGTTTAAAAAATTTTTGACAAATTATGATTAAAACTTTTCTGTCTAAACTACGATTTAGACAAATAATGAATCCGATTTCTTCACTTTATTTTTTTGTTTTAATTACAGAAATTATTTAAATTTTTAAAATAATATAAAATTTCTTGATTTGCAATGATACAAAAATTAGCTACAATTCAAAATTTTTAACAAGCCAACGAAAGCTTTCCACAAGAAGTTACATTTGTTTGAAGTCAAAAATTTCATTGCATTTTTAATGAAATCTCATGAGGATTTTGTTTGAGCAGAATTTTGCGGAATCGAAAGTTAATTTAAATTTTAAAAAAAATCCAATTTTTTGAAAAATTATAAAATTAAAGACTTATCTTTTTCAATTAATTTTCCGACCTTCAAAACCTTTGCTTTAAGAAAAAAAAACATTTAAACAGAAATTTCTCAAACTTTTCAAATAATTCATTAATTAAAAAAAAAAATGATAAATATGCAAATTTTAAAAAATTTTTAAAAATCGAATAACATCAGCGAAGAGAAATGAAAAATTTCGACAGTGTTGGGGATTGATTTAAGCATATCATGGAAGTCGTTGCGGTGAATTGTGTTCCATCATACCTTGCCAGAAGCAACTTTTGATACTATCGAAACGATCGTAGCAAGTTATGTAGCTGTGGTCAAGTTGTGTCACGTTGCCTGGACGCTGGTCGCAGAATAATAAGCATTTCTCACCAGCTAATGTTGTTCCAACCCCTTCAATCAAAATAATTCATTTATAATTTGAGGCTTCCAAAAAAAAAAAACGATCCCTCCAGGAGAAAGAAAGAAAGAAAAAGTTTGTGAATAATTGAAAGTGAAAAACTGCAAGTTTCAGGAAAGGGTACAGCCAGTAGTCCTCTTCATCATTTTAACACGAACCACACTGTAAGAGGAATATTAATTGCCTAAGTCTTCTGAGAGATTGGAAAGAATTCCTTTTAATAAGAATTTAGTAATTAGCAAAAGTTAGAGCTCAAAACTTGGAATGCTTGACATTTTGAATTTTGCAAATTACTCGTTGAAATTAGATTACCACGTCTAATAAGGAAAACAAAGAATTAATGGTTTCTTCCGAAAAGGACCGATTGTTAGGTAATTTTTCAATTGAATTAAATGATGCATTTGGGTGTGTTCTTGTCGGGAAACCGTGGGAAATTACCACAAATTAAAATAATTAGAATCTTTCCAAGGATTCTTCACTTTACACGAATTACCATCGTCGAAGTGATCAATCTGTCATTTAATTATCAAAGCAATTGGTGCCATGATAACCAATTTCTCAAACGCTCTTCAGGCCGTGGGAACAATATGCAAATATTGTGTGAAATTTCCTTTCGTTACAAGAAAATCTATCTTATATGTAAATCTTTCTCATAGCTAAACACCGGAAGTGCCACTTAGACCAGACCCACTTTTCCACCTTTCGAAACCCTCTTTACTTATTCCTTCGCAAGAAATTGGATCAATTCTCCTCATCACAGGACTGCTGACTGTACATTTTGTTCTAATTAATTGCTCCCTCCCTTTTTCTGTAATCCTGTTGATTATCATTATTATCTAAATAAGAACGGAATGGCCACAGTCAACAATAGGTCCAATCAAAGTCATAAGTAAGTTAATTTAAACTATATTGTCCATATCTAACCGATAACAAATAATTCACAACCATCACAGAGATGGAAAGTTCTCCGACAGTTCCAACTCTACGACATCGTAGCGGAATGGAATAACACGATGTGTCGATGTCGACGATCAAAATTCGGAAAAAGGTATAATTGAAACAAACGATTACCATTACGAGCACAGCATTGACGATGGTCACGACCTTGTCCTGCACAGAATTGTATTTGTGGAGCAGCCGAGACCGGGCATGGATCACGATTTAAATACATATTGATCAGCTGCAATCAATATCACCAGATCACTATTTAAATACATATTGATCAGCTGCAATCAACATCGTCAAATATTGGTGTGATTTTTGAAAAGAAAAAAATTCGACGAATAAATTGAGGAAAAAAAATTTTTTCCCTTTCATTAAGATGTCATGCTTTTCCGGTCATCAAAACAAAAATTATGCCTAAAGCAATGGGAGGAAATATTTTTGGTGAAAAAAAATAATTAAAACGGTTAAATTTTAGTGTGCTTAATTGACATTAATTGCTTGTTGTGCAGAAAAAGAAAAAACGTGCAGCGTGCAGTTTTGATGACCGGAAGGGCATGACAAGGCGTACAGTACTTCAGGATCAGCCGAGATTCCGCTACCTTCTAGTAGAACTGCTTCCGCTACCCTATCAGCAATAATTGAAATTCGTGGCTTGGTTGTTTGGATAAGAAAGCGATCATATTTTTAATGAGATGGCAGTCAAAGCTAGAAGGGAACACCTCATTCAGGAACTACGGAACTAATTAAAAGTTTTATTAATTTTAATTATTCATGCTGATTTTTATGCAAAAAATTTAAATTTGTTCCAAAATATTCTGGACATATTTCGAAATATATGTATATTTTTCTTTTTTAAAGGAATGATTGAATGGATTACCGCATCTTTGGTGTAAGCTTGCATTGAACATTTCTGCACGCAAGCACTTGGAAGTTTTCTGTCTTCACAGCATTCCATAAATAATTGATCATAGCTCTGTAATTTATAATCTCAAAAAATACATTTTAATTCTTCAGTTTCATCGATTTGAAAATTCAAAGATCCATGATCAATTCTGCTCTGTGTGTTTTTCAACTTCTTTAGAAATTTAAAAGAATAATTAAGTTGCTAAGGATTCAGAAAGACAAAGTGAAATCGGCAAATTCCAAGCTTACTTTTGATTCAAAGTTGGGTTGGAAAAGATTAAAGCCACGAGCTCGAGCTCGTAATTGTGTGCAACCATACGGTCCGCAGTGATAACCTGGAGGACAACCAGGTTGACATAATGCTTGATTCGATTGAAGCGTAGGAGGACAACCGGCTAGGCCAGGACCACAAATACCGCTTGGAAGGCACTGCAAATATAGATGAAGTTGTCCCACCGGGACTTCTCGTCATGTCCTATGCAAGGTAATGGTATTTCTCAGTCTTCAGCGGTCTGGGTGATCTTACCTTGGAGAAGAAATTCCGAATCTTGCACTAATTTCAAAGGAAAAAAACAATAATTAAAGCTATTTGCAACTATTGCTTCAACAGTTGCATTATTCAGAGCTACCAGATCCCTTGAGACTTCGAAAATTAATTTAAGAAAGAATTTACTGCAGATGTGACAGGTAAGTTGATGAGTTGAATGAGAAAGCAGGTAAGTAGAGGTGTATTGAGGGACATTGTCTTGTAGAAGAGGCTGCTGCTGAATTGATCACAGTGAGGAGTTCGTATACGATAGACAGTTTTGTCGCAAAGGCTAACCGACAATTTATATGGGTTTTTTCCGCGATCTTCCCACGTCTCTTAACAATCCATTGTCCAGCGGCTTTCAGGGCGGTCCTACAGATGTATTCCTGTATTTTGGAATTGAAAATTTACAATGTAAACATTCGAACACGATGAATCAGCGATTTATAGAAATCATTAAATTCAACTAATCGGAAATGCTAAAAGATAAAGTTCGGAATTTTAAATGACCATTTATTGGTTACGGTAGGTCAAACATCATCGTGCACCATTGAGTAGGAGAACGGAAATTGTTGCGAATAAAACAGAAAAGGTGGGAAAGTATAAGTATAGAATACTTAAGTTCATTAAGTTGGAGGGTACACAATAATTTAGGGAATTTCGAGTGGTAACTCTTTGCTACGTGAGAATTCTCTACAGTGAAATTATTAAATTTAATTTTAAAGAACTTAAAGGTAAGAAATGTGGAAATTCTGCAGTCTTCAAATGAGCACAGTGTTTGACATCACAAAAGATAAACAAATATATCGTTGATCATTGGGATACGGTATGCTACAGTAATGATCAATGCTGCTGAATGCTGGTGGAATGGATGGTTCGACGGTGATCAATTTGCATATTTTACGGCCTTTGAATCAGCGGTTGTCAGGGAAGCCATTCTGTGTGATGATGAAATTTTCTTTGAGAAATTTTCTTCAACTTTCACATTAACACAATGAAATGTGTCGAGACGCATTTTATGATGGTTGTAAGTCTGACATTTGAAATTCAAAACTTTCTGACCAATGCAAATCATCCTAATTGATTTCAAATTTCACAACACAATGGAACTTTACTAATTCACTCTTAAAGAGGTAGGGATGGCAGGAGGTGATAAGATTTTCATTCTCGAATGAATCTCAGTCGCCAGATTGCCTTTGGATTTTAAAAGTATGTCAAAAAACTTGCAATGAATTTTCCCATATTAAAAAACTTCTGATCCTTTCCAATTCCTACGTTTAATATAGCAGAAGTTAGAACCGCTTACCTTGACAAATATCAATTCATTTTAATAAATCTTACCTGCTCTCCTCCAATCATACCTGTTGGTTTAAGGACGGAAATGATCAAAAGTGGAGAAAAATTTTTTTCAAATTGCAAGATGAAAAAGATTCAAAATTGCCATGTTGTTTAACAATCAGTCAAATTTGAAGGAAACGAAGTAAACATTTGCAAAATGTCGATCAACAATAACTAGAAAGTTTCCGATTAGTCAAAAATTAGAAACTGAAAATATTGAAAAAATGCTTGAAAAAAGAAATGATTGAGCTATCAGGCTGAAGAGTTTAAGCATTTCACATTTCTATGTGACTGGTCAGATAGAGTGGGAAAAGATTGAACTCCAATGACCTTTCAAGGTCAAAAAAGTTAAGCCAAATGATCAATCAGAAAAATTAAAAACGTCAATTGCAGTGATAGGATAAAGTCAAAAAAAATTGATACTACAATGATTGGATATTGACTTTGAAATTTAATTATTTATAAGTAATTAGTGAAAGTATCAATGCCATGAAGGAACTAAAGTAAAGTGTACAAAATTTATGGAAAATATCTGTCATCGAAATTAAATTTAAAATGATTCAAAGTCAATGAATCTTTTTAAATTCTGTTTTTTTTTTAAAATAATTTCAAAATGTAGAATTGTTGATGATTTAACCGATCACAACAGACTATTCCAGAAGGAAATAATTTTGCCACACTGAAAGCTTTTTCTCAATTTGCTTATTAAAAAATCCCAAATGAAAGTTCAGGTTGGTAAGGCGCAACAACCACTGCCACCAATCTTGCAATGATTCCCACGTTGTATTGGATTTAAAAAAGAAATGAAAACAAATTAACAGTAATTTTGAAATTCATGACAAAAGTTGGGGTTGTTGTGGCATTGTTGTCGATTTGATCATTTGAAATTTAACAATAATTATGTGCTAGAATAGCAGCAATACCATCATCCCAACTTACCACTATCGATGTACAATTTCCGCAAAATCAGGATTTAAATTTCAAAAAATTTTTTTAGGTCAACAAATTTCACAACAATTGAATAATATTCATATGAATATACACTCTTGCAAAAATATTAATTGAAAACATCGAGGAATTATGGAAAATTTTTTGTTTACAGCTCTCTTTAATGCATTAAATGCAAAAAGACTTCAATGATTTTTTTTAAGACAATTTCAAATTTGAATTCAAATTTGAATCGAATGAAATTAATTCAAACAATTTTCATGCTAAATTATGCAATCGAAAATTTTAAACTTATGTTTCGTGCAAATTGAAAACAATCGAAATTGAATTGAATTCAATCATTCCTACTTGTCGGTAGTTTGTATAAAAATTTTTGTATTTCTTTCCGGATGACTATTTTGGTAAAATATTTCATCATCCTAGAAGAATCAGAAATTCAAAAATTTCAGCTCGACAAAAATAAATGCACCTTAAAATGCTACGTGTATTCCCGCACTTTTCTCCATTCATCCATTTCTTCCGGTTGCTCCGTGGATATTTCGGGTTCATTGGAAATGTTTCGACGTAAATGGCTCTTTTCCTCTCTTACTCGTGCATGTGCAAAGAGGAAATCCTCCCAATCCGATTGTTTACATTGATGGAAATTTGTGCATTTAACTTTGTTTGTTATTTCCAACAGGTTCAAATGGAAACCATCAAAATCTTCCAAGCTGATTGGATACAATACACAGATGACCAGTGGTCATCTGGCAATTGTCGCATGGCAAATAATACTTGCAATACTTTGACAGGGTAATTAACACCGAGCAAATCGATGATTAATGTAAAAGAAAAAGCAAATCAACTTTTGGTTCAACCATTGAGGTGAACATTTTGCATATTCTTTATCACTGTATGGTCAATGATTTTTATATTTATCATCGCTTCAAACAAGCTAAGAAGCAAAAAGGATAAGTTGAAATTTAAAAATTTTCAATATTTAGCCACTTTTATAAATTGAATTTCTTTTTTTGCCCAAACCTGTTTTCTGTTCTATTTGTCTTTCCCGCATGTTCAAGTTATTTTTTTTTTTCAAATTGTTCCGAAGTAGATAGGGTGGGTCTATGTCAGTTTTGACGAATTGAATTTATTAATGACAGCAGTTTGTTTGATCAAAATAGAATTCTAAAAAATGACAAGTCAAAAAATTTTGGAAATAAAAATTAAATTTTTATCAAGTTTTTTTCAAAATTTTTTAATTCAATAACTGATGCATAGGATATAACAATCCTTTTAAATCTTGAAACTTTTTTTTTTCAAGCCTATGTCGTAATTTGTTGGGTGGTCAGGCCTTCCAAGCAGCGATGGTTACAGTATTTTCTGGAAAACCAAAGATCAGAGAATAAAACGTGTTGCAAGGATACTAATTTCATTTATTTAATCAGCTATGGAAGCTGTGAAAAGTTCAAATTCGTAAGTAATTTAATTGAACGGTTAATGAACAAATTAATTGAGCAACTAATAAGTAATTCAACGGAGCAATTAATAACTGAATTAATTAAACGTTTAATAATCAATTTAACAATTGATAGCTAAACTAATTAAACAATTGATAAGTAATTTAATTAAAACAATTGCGCAATATTTTATGTTTTATAATTATAATAGCATTGATCAGCATAATGTAGAGAATTTAGGCAAGAATTTTTCAATGAAAATATTTAATAGATGGACAAGTTTGTTGAAATGAAATAGACGCGGCAAATCAAGGATGCATGTCGTCGGATAACATTTCAGTTCCGATCATTGTAAAATAGCATAGAAATTAGAGAGGAGAGAGAGAGAGAGAGAGAAATACATTTTACGATTAATCATCATCCGATGAAACGGAAAGTCCTGGGATTTCCGGCCTGAAGAAATTTTAATTACTCCAATTTTAGGAATAATGCATTGTATTGAAAGTGAACGAAAACATGAAATGCACTAGATATTACAATCACAATTGATAAGCCATATCAGTAGTGGTATCAGACTTCAGTTATCAGTGACACTGACACTGACACCTTTGACAGTCAATTGCCATGGACACGGTTGTGATCAAGTTAATTGAAGTGAAACAATGATTTCTAGAATGTTAATTAACATATCCATTGTTGTTTTGAATTATTCAGAATTTCAGAAGTATAATTTGAACATTGGAAATTGGAAAATAAAAAAAAAAGGAATGAAAATGGAATGAGAGATTGAGAAAATCATTTATAATTTGTTGAATTGTAGGAAGCCGGTAGGTGAGAGGCAGAGCAGTACTCAGTTCCCAAGTATTGCTTGACAATACTTTTTCTTGTCAAATCATTTGAAAGAATTTTTGGGCGTTTGCTTGAATTAAATGGGAGAATTAATACAACTTGAAATTGGTGGTAGTGTGGAAGGATGGAGGATTGATGGAAAACTTGGTGAAGGTGCCTTTGGTGCGGTATATGTTTGTTCCAAGAATAACAAAAATTATGCACTTAAGGTGATTTAATTTCCTCGGAAAGTTTTGTTTAAATCAATTAAAGTATAAATTGAAAAATATTCAGGTAGAAAGTGTTCATGAAAAAGTTGGATTCTTGAAGATGGAATTAAAGGTATTGAATCAATTAAAGGAACAAGATCGACTACGACATTTCTGTACCATTGAGGACAAAGGGAGACACAAGGACTTCTTCTACATTGTCATGACTATGGTTGGGAAATCTCTTCAGGTCATTGTTTGACCTCAAATTGTTGATCAATCCGATCAGGTCAAGATGAAAAGGATGAAATCTTGAGCTGATCCTCTTTAGCAATGACACAATGAAATGAGTATTACAAGCTTGAAACAAAATCTGAAAGCATGAATTATGCAGGACCTACGGCTTGAATCACCAAATAAAAAGTTTTCATTGGGGACAGCCATCAGTGTTGGTATTCAATGTCTGGAAGCACTGGAAGATTTGCATAACATTGGATATTTGCACCGCGATGTTAAACCAGGCAATTTTGCTATCGGTAGACCCGAAGTTGACCAACTAAGAAACGTATCACTTCATCAAATTCTTCTAAAGTTCCGCAATTCAAGGAAGTAGTTCAGAGCATATTCCATGATTAAGAGGTTGTGTTCTCAATACGGACAGAAAGAGTTCTAGTAGATTATGGTAATTAAAGCATCTTTTTTCTACCTGAATACCGGAAGTGTTTGTTTTTTTTTAGGTATACGTCCTTGATTTTGGTATGGCTCGGCTGTACATCCATGAAGATGGGACGATGCGAAATCCACGAGCTTTAACTGGATTTCGTGGCACCGTAAAGTATGCTCCACTATCAGCTCACATTTTACGTGAATTGTGTCGGAAGGATGACGTAGAATCCTGGTTGTATATGGTGGTAGAACTCACCAATGGAAAGCTACCTTGGAGGAATCTGACGGTGATGATCAAATGTCTAATGCTGCAATCAATTCTGACTAATTAAATCATTAGAAGGGAATCAATGAAAAGTGAACAATGTTGAATTTTTGAAAAATATTGAGAATGCAACCAAAACTGACAACATTGTAATAATGGATGTTCAAGTTCTGGAAGTTAGGGTAAAGAGTTGGGTAGTTTGTGAAAATACTTGGACATAACCGGGGCAAACAGGAAAACAACCGTTGAGTACTGAAATTAGGATTCATGAAGAATCACAAATCAGAAACGAATCAACACTGACACGTGGGAACCTTATAAACTGGAATCAAATTTCCAGGAACACGCTATGTTTATTTTATTTTCAGGAAATCAACGCAATCGGCGTATCCAAAAAGCAATGTCGCCGTGACAGAGGCATTAAGAAATTATTCGGTGGTTGTCCAAGGAGATACATTGAAATATTGGAAATATGCGATAAGACGAAATTTTTCGACAAACCCGATTATGAGAAGATTTACAGTTTGATGCGAACTGCTATTCAGGAAACCAATAGCCAGGTAGGAGGAAGGGGGAAGATATTAATTTCAGCTGAACGAGATCCCTCCTACAAAAGAAACTACAAATCTCTGAATCCGCAGCTTTAAGGTTGATAAAAATGTTTGTTTCCATCCATTTCAGGAACATCCATATGATTGGGAAAAGGCTGGAGATGTGGAAAATGATGAAGGTAAGGCAGGAGTGCTAAGTCAGTGCAAAACCAGTGCTTTCGATCCATTGCAAAAGCAACAATCACCGCCGAAAAAGGATGATATTAATGAAGCAAACAAAGAAACAAATGTCAAACCTAAGGGTTGATAATATATATGTCAAAGTTCTAAATGTAATATGATAATTTTCTTGAATAAATTTAGCTTCAGCGATGTAGGGATGCTGTTGAAGGTGTGACACAAAGACACTGTCCAACAAAATATGATCACAAGCAATCAATGAGTGCATGTGATATATGGAGCAAAGACAACATGAGTAATAGTTCCTGATGTTCCTCATCAAGCTCTGATGTCGCGTGAGAAAAGTACGAAACAAATGTATGCATGCCACGGAACATTTCGGGATGGTTCTCGAAATGCAAAATATATTATTTTGGTGAAACTCACGAAGTTGCATTCTGGTAACACAAGATTTGACGGACGCGATCATAACTAACCACATCAGGTGCGTAAAAGGCGTGATAATGAACTTTTTATTTTTGTTCATCGCTCTCCATGCTTTTTATTTTTACGCCGATCGTACGATTATTTCTGAAATTGGCGATGACAAAAATGCAGCCTCGAAACTTGAGCATAGATTTCAGTTTTTTCGAGAAATCTCGTTTAAATTCAGCTTTAAAGGAACCTGACTCGCAGTATTTTGAGTATCAAATCTTATCAAACTGATAATTTTCAATTTTAACGTTATTACGAAGGAACTTATTTTCAACCTTTATATTTAATTTTGGTTTTGAGGAATGAGATTTCAGTTTTGGCTGGAACCATTCGGTTGATATCTTTCTGCCGGTGAATGTTAATTCGACGAAACACTTTCCTCATAAAAACAATTTTTTCTCGATCTTTCGTTGGCAATATTGCATTACATCAGAAGAAATACTTATCAGGTCTTTTTTTGAGTTGACAAACAGCTAAAGGTGACAGCAGTTAGCTTGCGATTTTTTGTTAGAAACCAAGCTGGATATCGAGTACATCATATCTGTGATGTTCTGAATTACTTAGCGAGATTGAAAATTTGCTATATACGATTATGCATCATATGGTTTTCAGTTGAAAAAAAACAGGATTCTGAAGAAATTATTGAATCTCTGAATCGACAAATCGCTGAATACAAGATATACCTTTCCAGGTATTAGATATGTGACGACGAAGACTATTTTGTAGCATAGAATTTATTTAAACATATTGTCGTTTGAATGAGGTTTTTTTATTTTTGTAAGTGTTATAGTTTTCTAGGCATAGCAAAAGCACTTATCTTGGTAAAAAAGCGTCATCTTCTCTGGAAATTTTGACCAGAGAGCTGTCATATCTGCAGCAAATGAGCGAACCGAAAGCGGCTCCTGCAATCCCATGTAGCATATCTATTGAGGTTCGCAATTTGAAGGAAATCCGGGATTTGAAGAACTGTTTAAAAACGTTTGCGAAATGTCAAGTTTACTATTTTGAAACTATTTGTAGATGAGAGTACTTCATTTTAGATTGTAAGCAATGGTACAACTCACCTCAGACCATGTGTTGTTATTCATACGAACTACAAAGATTACTTGTTTAATTGTCCGGAAGGAACTTCACGGTTCCTGGCTGCAAATCATTTGAAAGCTGTTAACCTTTCCGATATTTTTTTTACACGAGGTAATTTTCACTTTACGTTTACAGTAAACTTGTTCAGGTTAGACTTAGAATTTCCCAACATGTGGTAGCATACACAGGAGACTTCAGTTCGGAGCATGTCAATCTTTTTTTTTTATGTGTTTCAAAGTATAACTGGGTTGATAAGTTTTACAGAAATTTTTAAGATACTTGGGAAAATTTTGCTGGGCTATCCGGATTGCTTAAAACACCAATACCATCATCGTCATCGAAAGTGCGAGTTATCCGTTTACATGGTTCTCATAATAAGACTCTGTATTTTGAGTCCCAGAATGATCACAATGATGCTGATTTACCGTCAACTGTGACAACCAAAGTAGCATTTTGTTTCTCGTTATTCATTTTTTTCCTTTTGTATAATCATGTGAGATCTTTAAATACAAAAAAAAGGGTGGTAATTCTAATAATGAGTGTAAGCTTCATTTCGGGTCATACTTAACCGAATTTTTGTGCTCCATCTGCTTATCAGCAGATTTGACGGAAATTGAAATAAGTAATTTAAATTGCATGTGGACGAGCGTCCCTCAAATTGTGGCTTCTACACAGATGACGCGCTGACGGTGCATTTTATACCGGTTTCAACATTTGCTGCTCCGCAACGATTAATGCCAGAAAAAGTTTTCATTTTGCGTTACAAGATGCAGAGCCAATCAAATTTAGAAATGAAATATTTTTTCGATTTTGGTCTGTGTGGAATTTCGAAATATACAAATTGCGACTACTTCCTTTTGTAATAATTTAATAAAAGCAAGGAAAAACTTGAACAGACTTTTTTTGAGATAGATATAGCCTTCTTGGTTGAATTAAACCCGCCGCGAAGGCCTTTGGACATCCAAAAAATAAAAGAGCTGAAAATCCCTGCTGGGCCTCACATGAAGAAGCTAAAGGATGGAGAAAATATAACGTTGTCTGACGGACGTTTTATCAAGGTTTGCTTTTGTCGGAACATGTTTCATTTTGAGGACTTCATAGATTATTGCTTATTTTAAACAGCTTTGAAAAAAATTGTCGAACAATGGAGAAAATTTTTTAAATACCGTTAATGTTGCTCACCTAGGACCTGCGCAGCATTTAATCTTGTATAGTTCATACCGGCAGGGGCTCTGAAGGAAGTGAAAAAATGTTATAAGTACTATATAGAATGACAGAATTCACTTCAGTTTCATAGGACAGAATTCACTGTTTTTAATGCAAAATTGACTCTCCTTTTAGACACTTCAGAGGTTTGATTGCTTTAGTAGTTTCTACCGCATTTTTAATGTTTGTCAGAAATACTAAAGAAAGGAATAAGAGGTCGGAAGTATGTTTAGTAATGGCGTGAAATGAGCAATTGAATGAGTGTCATTGCAGGCAGAAGATGTCTTAGGCGATGTAGATACTAATCCTCTCAATGCTTGTCTTATCGTTGAATGCAGCGATATAAGAAAACTCTCTTCATTGCAGAATAATACTTTGCTTCGAGTAAGTTGTGTTTTCCTATTAATGACGATATGAAAAACAAGGTAAAGTTTATGTACGTGTTCCTGTCTTTCTTTCATCCAGCGTAGCAATACCTTGCTAACTCCGAATATTTTTAACGTCATGTGTTCACACTTGCATACTTTCCGTCTGTTTTTAATATCTTGAACATGTTCTAGAATTACAACAATCGAAGTAAAACTTTGAAATATGTTCTTCATTTTACTGGAAATTCAATCCTGAATAATGACGAATACAAATCATGGATGAATTCATTTGGTGAAAGCGTGGAGCATATAATTGTCAATGGCAGTGGTCCATGTCTGCCTCACATGGAGGCAATGTACCGTATCAATGTTATTTTGAATCATATTTGTCCAAAATTGTTTCCTCCATTGTATCCACAACAGTTCAATGGAATCTTACGGCAGGTAATAATTGGTATTTGACAGGAACGTGTCATTGATCATTTTCTGAGTTTGCATGACTTTTTCTTTTCGTTTGACAACATATTTTAGGTTTCATTCTCTATTCATTCTCTGTTTTTTGTTTTTTATTATACTGTTTCTACACGTTTCTTTACAAGACAGAAAATAATGATGTTTCCCAATATTCTAGGATGATGATTGCGAAAAGAGTGGTAACTTTCTATATGCTAGACCATTTCAACGATATTTTTTGCGCAAACCTGTTCATTTGGATCCATCACCACCGAGTGTATCGTTAATTCGTACTGATTTGTTGTTACAACTTAAGGAGAATTTGGCAGCTTCTGAAGCTATTGATTTGTTCAAGCGCAGTGAGTTATCGGCTTGTAAAAGTTGCATGTTTGTTGAAAGTCGAAATTTGATACAGTATGAATTTAGGGATATATGTGGGTTTTAAAGACTATTGATTTAGCCTATATATATAGGAGTATTTTTGCAGGTTTTTCAAATTGTTAATCTCGTGATTCCTGCATTGTGCCAGGATTATTGAGAATTTTAGGTGACTCTCATATTGTTTTCTTCATTGAGCTAACTTAAATTATATCATTTTTGATTTTTTAGCTTGTAATATGCCAGAAAACGAGGACAGCTGGCCCCGGATTTGTTTTCTTGGTACATCATCAGCCGTACCCACTAGCTTTCGTAATGTCAGTGCGTACCTTCTTCAGTTTGATGAGAATTCTTTTATACTTGTAGATTGTGGCGAAGGGTCATATGGTCAGTTTTTTTTTAACTCCTTATTTTTTCTATATTAAGTGATCTTTATGAATTTTGTCTGGTATTTAACATTATTTATTTCTAAGAATCGGTTTCGTTAGATACCATGTAATCAAAAAATTTTTATGGTTTGAGTTCAGTTTGGGTTGTCGAATAATTACATTTTGCAAACGAACTTTAAAGTAAAAACAGACAAGTGACCATAGGAGCTTGGAGTTTTTTGAACATTCTACTGAGCTAAAGTGTTATGTTTTCAGGTCAGTTGCGTACTTTGTTTGGTGATATTGTCTGTGATGATTTGTTGCTGAAACTGAGAGCAGTTTTTATTACACATGGTCATCAAGATCACTATCAGGGAATTTTTACAATTGTTCGTCATCGGAAAGAATTATTTGTGAATAAAGGTACACTTTGTGTTCTTATCCTAAATTTTAATATTTATTTCTTTTTTTGTGGGTTTTCCCCTTTTTTTTTCAGGCTTGACTTACAAACCGTTGGTTGTAGTTGGTGGAAGTCATGTTTTGAAAAATTTCCGTGGTGTTGATCGTAGTTTTGGAAATTTCTCAGAGAGTATGCATATTGTGGATATCTCCAAGATATTACGGACGTAAGTGTAGCCACCTGAAATTTTCGAATATTTTTTTGTTGATTTTTCCGAATATATGACGAGGAAAAATACTAATTTATAATTTATAACCACGTGGGACAAACGCGAAGAAGAAGATGACGAAGGAGAACATCATATTGTACAACACGTATTGTCTTCAAATCCCGGAACGTACTTCTTATCATAACATTAACTCTGGTTTACAGACTTCATCAGCAGAAAGGAAACCCAGTAGAAGCAGTCGATTTGACTGGTGAAATGCCTTTTGAAATTGCTGGTGTAGAAAATTTTGGATTCAAAAGTGTCGTTGCGGTTAAAGTAATCATTCCATCTTTTCCATATTTCGGCTTCTCAGTAATTCGTCATTTTATCATTTTTTTTTTTCTACAAAGCTGATGAATCATCAGCAGCATTTAGAGTGAAAAAGACTATGTTTTCTTTCATTTCAGGTTAATCATGCAAGAAGTGCTGTTGGTTATATATTTAACGATATGGAAAACCGGAAATTTGTTTTTTCCGGGGACACAATGCCTTGTGAACGACTTGTGGATTATGGAAAGGATGCTCTAGTCCTCGTTCATGAATCCACATTCGCGGATGATGAAGAGGTTTTTCATTTTCCCAATCAGAGCACACTGCGGAAGGAATTTCGAATGATCTGATCTTGTTGTCTGTAGTCTTTGTATATTTCAAAATTCTAAGTCAATTTTTTAAATTGATATTATATTTTTAGGCCCATGCTTTGTACAAGAAACATAGTACAATGAAGCAAGCTTTTGATATTGCCACGCGGATGAGGGCGAAGAACATTGTGTTAACGCATTTCAGTGCTAAATATTCGAAGGTTACATTCTTTCTTTTCTTTTGTAACTTTTTTTTGTTTAAGTATGGGAAGCTGAACATCTGTTTTTACTTTTGGTCATTCGTGTTTTCCTTGTTTCATTTGTGATCTGTGAAATTGCGTGGAGCTAGACCAAAAACTAAAAGATTCAAAAGTGTAACTTCAATTTTAAGGCAAATTTAAAAAGTGCGTTGTTTCTCTTCATCACGAATCAGTGAGCATTGTGGTAAATTTCAGATACCGCCATTACCAGATTACATCGAAAAGGTGGGTAATGTTACAATCGCGATGGACAATATGATTGTCACACCAAGCGATCTAAAACTCTCAGCAAAACTTATCCCGGTGCTACGAACAGTTTTTGCAAAGGAAATTAGTGAAATAATACGGCGATCTATAAAAAGACACATTGAGGACGATACACTTGCGCAAAGATTTGTTGATACCCTTGGCAGCACTATGCGGAAGAAGAAAGCTCCCGAAAATTTATCAGATTCTGCTCTCTCCATAACTTCGTGATATTCGCTGAGCGAATTTGATAAAAATGTTGCGATTAAAATTCTCTTGTCATTCGAAACTGTTATCAGAAAGTAGGTAAAGTGCTATAAATCTTGCAAATAAGTTTCATTCGCTAAGCGATTTGTTCTAGTTTCTTCGATGTTTTTTTTTATCAAAATTGTTTTTTGTTCTTTGTTGTGTTCTTATCGAATTTCCTCATGTCGACCTTTTTTCACAACTTCTTTCCAGTTTGCTCGATTCCGGGCAAGCTTTCTGTGCTGCTGAAAAGAAGAAGAATGACGAGAGGCTACGAAGAATCCAAATTGTATTTTGTTTTATTGTCAAAAATCTGTTAAACTTGTTGTTGCTTTCTTAGTTTTATTTGACTTTGTCAAAAATATGTTATTATGCAATGTTTTGATTAAAAAATCAACGCATCATAGTGAAGTGTAATTAGTTCGGAGAAATTTTCAAAAAGCTGGTTTTCTTAGCGGGCTGAAGTATTTTATTATAAAACATTCAGTAAGTGCCATCAGATGCTCGAGTACCCTAAGTTCTGCGTTTAGAATTTGAAGGAATATTTTTTGAGTATTTAAAATTCGAAAGTTCAAAGGTTTGAACATGAATTTGGATCGTGAATTGATGAGTTATGGTTATACTGTAAAATAAAGTGGGAATTTCAGATTGTTAACTGCTCTTGTACCAGAATAAGCATGCAGAACGGTGACGTGAAAAGACCCGGTAGGATAGTTAGGTAAATAATTTGTAATTCTGCTTAGCTTTAGTGTAAATATTTCAATAGACCAGGAATAACTCTTAAAGAATTTTATGTCAGACCAAGTTTTTTTTTTCTTTCCGGAAAAAGCCTTTACGTTTTATAAAACAAATATGAAATTTGCATTGAATTTTCAAAGTTGGCTTTGCTTATTGTTTTAGATATAAACCTTCGGTTTCGCAGTCATCTCTTTCGCCTACAGATGACCCGATTCCTGAATATATGAATGTGTTAGGGATGGTTTTTAGTATGTGTGGACTAATGATGAGAGTACGTTTCTCCATTTATTACCAGTTATCTTAAATGTGTCCAAAGTTTTTAAATCATCACACTGATTCAATAATGCGGTGTTTTGAGACAAGCAGAAAGTTCACTGTTTCCATAAAATACCTATCGTTTTTATAAGATTGCCTGGACTATTTGTGCTATTTCTGATGGTTTCTGACGGAAAAAGTTGCAGCATTTCGTTGCACTAAGTGATAAAATAAAATCAATAATCATTATGCTTGTGCTTAGGAGGTTTTATTGTTGCTAGTGCAGATATAATTGTATGGAAATTTTAAAATACATTTACTGCTGTCCAAGAGACTCAAATTTAATCTATTTTGAGATGAAATGGTGCGCCTGGGTTGCACTTCTGTGTTCCTGTGTCAGTTTTGCGAATTCCAGGACAAGCGATGATACAAAACAAATTGTTAGCAGTTTCATGTAAGGTTTTTTTTTATAATCCATAATTCTGACTAAAAGAGTGAAAGTCATCAACATGAAAGCATTTCTAGTTTGTTATGCACTGGGGAGCTGCAAAAATAGGCATTGCTTCCCTCTGAAAATTTCTTTGCTTTGGAATAATGTAAAAGGGCAGTAGCATTTTTAGGCTTTCAATTTCTGCTGTTGTCATGAGTTACTTGCAAAATCCGCAACCGATTATACCACCATGGGCCAACTTATTGTAGCAGCAGAATCCGAAAATATGCAATTAGCTAGTGAAGAATGAGTAGGTCTTCTCTGGCACCATTTACTTAATACAGTCGAACACTCCCCACGCGCTCAAACAACATCTTTTCAATTTTATAATCTTGATAGTTTTGTATTGCTGAAATTTCTGAATCCCATAACTGTTGTAGGGTAGAAATATTCGAGTTATGCTCATTATTCGAATGAACTGCAGTTAACTGGTAATATAAGGTATATAGATTATATTACCAGTTAAGAAAGTTTTTGATATCTCACAAGAATATTATTTTGGAATCTGATTCTGTGTTATTTTTTCAATGTTCTTTATTCATAATTAAAATACGTCATTAAACATTAAAAAAAGGAATTTATTCGAATGTATAGATTTGGGAATGCAAAGAATACAAGCGTGATGAGTAAAAGTATGCTGTAAATGGATAACAGAGGTTTTGATATCTGTAAATTTCTAAATTTTAGAATGGGAGATTACATTAGATGAATCAGTTGTTATATTATGCGCTTTTCATACAAATTTGCAGCTAGATATCATAAACTTAGTGCTTAATGTGAATGAAGTATTTGCTTTGTCTTTTGATGTAACGCAGATTTAGAAGCAAGTTCCTTCGTGGCTGTCATCGTTTATCATCGAGAAAGGCAACTTTCCAACATTTTCATGATTGCTTAATCGATATAAATGAAAAAAATGTTACTCTACAGCTAAATAACGTAGAACGGGGCCGGAAACGGGCACATGTGAGCTCAAAATATTTCGAAACTATTCGAACAGCGAACAAATGCACGGAAAGAATGGAAAGAACAACTTTGTTACGATCGATATTTTTTCAGGAATTCCGTCTTGTTTCTGCTTCGCACATATCAAAAAAAATATAGGAAAGACATTTTCCAATTAAGAGCATCTGGAAAAATCAAGTGCTTGTAGGTCTTATGAGAGCAACGATCGAATTCATACAACTAAATGAAAAGGTGAAGCAGAAGTACAAAATACAAACGAAATAGAACAAAGGGATCGGTCACTATTACTGGTGAAAAAGGTTTAATAGGAAATCATTTTTTGTATGCTTACCTTGGAAATAACATAAGCTTGGCAAGATCAAGAGGCTTGAGATTTGAGATTCAAAATTCGTTCGTAAAATTCTATCAGCTGGTCTTTCAAGTGCTTTATCTTTATCATTTAACCATGCTCAACTTCCATCAGCACTAAAAATGGGAAAAAATATGCAAAAACTGATTCGGACATTGAATTTTCCCGGATTAACAAAGAAAGGAGGACCTATAGCTCTTATATCAACCATCTCCAGCTCATGTTCCACTCATTATGTTCCTCCAAATTGATATCAAAAAGCGGAAAATTTTGCAACCTTGGAATGTATCGAAAATTAGAGGGTATTCTCTGCCGTAGAACGTGCTGGACAGTAACAAGAAGACAAAAACTTACAGTTCAGCTTTGAAACTGATTGTATTCTTACGTTGTTCTCTGCAAACTAAATATCTAACAGTGGGAAAATCTAATCTTTAAGAAACACTTATCATCTACGTCCCTTCTTTTAATTGGCCATTCCAAAAACTAGGATTCCCAACTTGTTCTTCTAAATTCTGCAAGAATACAAACTGTTCTGATCCATACAAAAAAATTAATGCATACATCAACTATAAAAAGTTAGGGAACGCGGAATGTTCTTTTAGTGAGCCCGAAATGATGACTTAAATTTGGGAAGGAAAGAGATTAGAGATTCTCTTTTAGTATTGCCGATCAAGCTATTCCCGAAAATCCTAACGGCAAAAAACTAAGATGATGTAGCCTGGAAATTTCTGGTAAATTTACATAACTAATTTTTCAGTTGAATTTTTCCTTATTGGCAACCGTAATCGAAAACTGGAGGTCAACAATTTTGAAATACCAAAGAATTATTGGCCGTAAGCGCAGAATGTAAGCAGTTGAATTTTTCCTTATTGGCAACCGTAATCGAAAACTGGAGATCAACAATTTTGAAATACCAAAGAATTATTGGCCGTAAGCGTAGAAAGTATTCGAATCCTTTTCTTTCTGCCGCGTTTCTTCAAGTCTTTCTCATACAGCTAGAATTTGATCATTCTTTCAAATGACTTAAAAAACAACAAAGCATTTTAAAATGATTCCTAATGTAGCCAACCAACAGAAACACTATGAAATCAAAAGAGTATTTAGGTACCTGTTTTTTTCGGAGTTTTTCGGAATTCAGCAATCACAGTACCGCAATTTATAAGATTCTCCGTTGGTTCCTAAATACATTCTTTCTTGAAATATTTAATCAAATTTCGAAAATCTCAAAATACTAGCGTGAGCAGATGGCTGACATAAATCATTTGTTAAGTTAGAATAATCGAAATTTAAATAGATTCTTAATCTTAGTAAAACAATTTTTATTTCTGTTTACGTGAGGAGTTTTTGCAAGTAGCGAGCAAGACACAGAAGTAAACTAACATCGGGAAATTCCGCCATTTGATTCTTATCGACAATATATTCCGGTTCGTACAGCATTTCTTCCATACTCTGAAATAGTTTCATATTTAGGTTATACATTATTAAGTACTTCAGAATAGTCATCCAATGTTTAAAAACTACGAAAAAATACTTGAAATCAGTTCAGATATTTCCTGTTTAACCTCTTGCATGTAAATATTTCATTCAAAAGAAGTAAAAACTAAGAATCAACAAAGAGAACTTCAAAACTGTTGAATTCATTACTAAGTAAAATTGACGAAGCTGAAAATTTCAATAATAATGGCGCTAAATGAAAGCGGTGACAGCTCTCGACAAACACAAAACATGAAGAAATCTTATTAGTGGTCTACCTGAGATATCAAACAGGTATGTCTGAAGATCTGTAAAACGGAGGATGATAAATATACCATAAAACCGAAAAGTCTTCTAAAGAGCGTGTCCAACATAACAAACACAAGATACTATGCCTGAAAATGGTGCAAACTACCCCTTGGACTCTATACAGCCTAACGTGTTCTCGCCAGTTCTTTTTGTCTTCTGACTAGTGAACTCCATTTAATATTCGCACTACTTGGCATACAAGTTAGCTGAATATTTCAAACCATTTTCATCTGATTTCTCGAGATTTATAAAATTGAAGTACTGTACGACGCGGGAACTCGGTTAATCCCCAATGACGGAAACGTCGCATCGAAAGTACATCTTATACAGGGAATGAGGCCCATTCCCCATCGGAGTCAGACAAGAACTTTCTGTCTCACAAGTGTATCGAAAAATGTATAAAAGCAACATTTTTTTCCCACCTATTTCGCCTTTGTGAATTTCCACTAGATGATTTAATTACATCGACTTGGTATGAACGCATGCATCCTCATTTATTCCAACGCACAAACACTTATTGTTTAGATGGATGGTCAACTAGATGGCTACTGCACAAAGAGTTTAACATTTATCAGAATACTGTAAGTAAATCTATACGCTGAGAATTCAAAACTCGAATCGATTGGAATAATCAAAACCGTCAAAGAGAATTTTCACTAGAAGATGATTTAATCACATCGATCTGATACAAAAAAAAACTTTCGTTTTGAAAGAGACCGACGCATCGTGAAAAGTAACTTATGAGTGGCAAATTTTCCTAATTGAATGAAAAGATCTGATCAGATTCATCAACTGTCCAAATGATTTGCCGGCTATTTACAAAATCAACATAAATTTTCAAAATACAAATGCCCATTAAAAAGGTAATATGGCTGGAGTAGCTCAGAAAATCAGCACTTTCGCCTCGAACATAAAAAAAAGAACATGACAATACTGATATTATGCCATGCTTGCATTACACTTAGGCACATAGGTGAGGAACAGTAAACAAGAGGACGTAGAAAACTGTCAAAAAAAAACAGTACATTCGTCGTACAAATACATCCTAAAACGAACTTTTTCTTAAAACGGTAAAATTCTGTAGATGAAAATGAAGAAAAATTCGAAATATTTCATAAAAACTTGTGAATTTTTTACAAAAAATGCCGCAAACAGAACCGGAAGTTCTAACCTCCGGATTATTTGGCCAAATTTGTTCTGCTTAATTATTTTTGATCATTTAATGAAGTTGCTGGAACTTCTTTGAAGAAAAATATGTTTTCTGGCATTTTCTCACGATTTCAAAGATTACTTACAGTAGGAAATGCCATGGTCATTAGCAATACTTATCATAAAATCTGATAATCATTCATTTATATACAACACAGACTTTCTATACAACACATATTACGAGTTTCACTAGCATCGACAACCTGTATTTGGTGCATCATACCCTTCTGATAATGACTTCGTATCCATCATACCATTTCGGATACCTTCCCAACCACCAGTAACACACAACTGCCCATTCTCGATTCGACTACAGATTTCTCGTGCAATCATTTTAAATGACTCCTAAAAATTTGAAGAAAACTCCATGAAATCATACAAAGATGAGTGTTTTCTAAGCCCAAGAAAGGTAATTTAAAACACTGACTTGCACATTTTCGCCAGTGACTGCTGAGGTTTCCAAAAATTTGATTTTGTTATATTTGGCGAAATATTCGCCTTCTTCATACATCACCTGGAAAATAAAACATTTATGGGCATCAGAAAAATAAACATTTAAAGCATTGATTTCGCAGTGATTTGCAAAAGCGTTCACAATAACTCACTGAGTTTTTAGATCTCATCAGCATTTTTATCAATTGAGTTTATCACGCGCTGTAGTGATAAACAATTATGTTACCTACTCCGTTGGTACTATTCATAACTACTGAGGCAAAACATATCAAATTACATGGTTCGGAATCCTGCAAAGGCTGTGAAGAATGTATTAACAAGCATACAGTAATGTACTTGCAAAATGACTGTATACTGCACCTGACGTTGATCATTTAGATCAGCTTTATGGCCAACGAGTTGGAAGACACAGTTATTCGGTTGAGGACCACCAACATGCTCTTCTGCTTCTTTCAGCCACTGTGCAACATGGTCGAATGTTGACCGATTAGTTATATCATAAACAACAATTACAGCTACCGAATTACGGTAGTAGGAGCGCGTTATCGATCTGAAATGCACTTATCGCTCGTTCCTTCCGGAAAGGATACATTCTAATAGATGGAGTAAGAAACAAAGCCTGCCTCTATTTAAAGATACAACTGAACTGAATCTACTTTGATACGATAAACTCCAGCTCACCAGAATGCAGCTTGAAACGAAGAAACCTAAGGTTATTCCTGATTGCCAATAAGCTACCTCTGAAGCATTTCAAAAATCTCAAGCAAAGATTCCCGTTTTTATGATTTAATCTAAAAAATGCTCACTACCACCTGGTAATTCTGAATCAACACAACTAACTTAGTACTTGCTTCGACCACTACTACTAAAATAATGCGCTTATAACCAACTCATCCCACCTGAACTTTTCTTGTCCAGCAGTATCCCAAAGTTGCAATTTTACCCGATATCCTGGTTTTACCTCCACCATTCGAGCATAGAAATCGACACCAACTGTGGGATCACAAATTTCTGCACATTTCCCCTCTGTGAAATGTCGCAGCAAACTGGATTTCCCTACAGTCGAGTCACCGATCAATATCACTCGGAATTGGTAACGGTACATTGGAGCATAATCTATCGTCTCCATGTTGCCTTCTGTATCCATCAGCACGTTTGATCCGAATAAAATTAGCAATCACAGAAATCTGAAATACACTTTTGAGCTCTCAAATCTGATTATAAAAGAGTATAATATCCACTTTTCAGTACTTCTTGTATGCCTATCAAAGACCCATTTCAAAGTTGATGTCTCAAATGCCCACGACCAATTCGAGAAAAAAAGCTTTTTAAAAGTTGGGAAGAGTCTCAGATGAAGCCTTCCACAAGAGTTAATCAAAGCACAAACGCATCACGTGACAAAAACAAGTAGAGAAATTAAATTTTCGCGCTTCGTCTAACAGACAAAACATGCCTGTCCTTTGTGATGAATGCCATGAAATGAAACCAAAATAGATCACATGCATAAACAACAATCATATCAAAATTATAGCGACAGTCTTTGTAAACAAACAATTCAAAAGTGTAATTTTTCGTCAATTCGAAATAGTAAATAAGATGTTTTTGTTGCTATTGAGCTGCAATGTAGGATTGTATTTTAGAACGAAAGTATACGTACTGCTACGTATTTCGTTACTCGTTAGGCAGTCGACTTTCGTTTCGTGTCCGTGTAAAATTCTCCGTCATGTTTAGCCCGTACTCTTACCAAGATTTATTTAATTGCAAGGAACATTCGGGTTTCCACTCTTTATTATATCTTTCTTATACATTGTTCATGCATCACGGAGAAGCTGAATGTAAGGGAGATAAATGAATAGATTTGTGCTCTAAAAAGAAAAAAAGTTATCTCAGCACAGGGTAGTTGATATTGTCCTTATTTACCTTCCATATGCGAAAGGTTACTGTTGACCTGGGTTTAATATGACTTTACTTTAGAAATTATAAAAATCTGAAATTACAGCGTAAACTGGACGGCAGTAATAGAAAAAAAATTAATATTTGGTCTTGATATTTTAATCCGTTATTTGTCCATTCTAATCCGCAGTTGTTATTCAATTACTAGGACGAATTTCATATAGATTATTATCTGATTATAGCTGTCTGTTACGAGCTATCACTGTAAATTTTTTAATCATACTCCGAGTTTTATTTTTGTTTCCTGTTTTTTGCTTCTATTAATGAGACATTTTTTCTGAACGGTGAAATGAACTAAAATTACAGTTACGGTTATATTTATGAAATTAATTTTTTTTGCTATACATTTATATTTCGTGTGCGTTGCAACAATCGGGTATCGTTTGAAATTATATGACGTTAATCATTTAATTTCTGTTAGTTTAAGTTTGAGGGATGGATTGGCTTGAATTTTTTGTGGTAAACTTAATGAAAGGACGGATTGGCTGGTTTTTCGAACATACGGATTGAAATGCCGTATTCTTCTTTTTAGCGTTTGTCCCATGTGGTTGTAGGGTCCGCTACTGGGGAGCGTCTCTCCACGTCACGGTTCTGTGCATCGTCCATAAGCAAGAAACCCTTGCTAATGATACGCACATACCAGGTATTGTTCATGCGCGTCATCCATGGAGAACGCCTTAGCATTCATGCGACTACTAGATTTACCCGACCGACCCGTCGCTAAGGTCTGTCGTCGGGGAACCGACCGCTCACGATCAATAATATTACTTTATTTACAGATTCTGAATTAAAATGCCGTATTATCAATAATATTACTTTCGATACTTTTTTATTTACGATACTTTGTTTTACCTAGACGCTGAATCTATAGAGTTCACTTTTTGTATTATTATAAATTTGTGAACTTCCTGATATTATTGTAGCTTATCTAATGATAAGCGGTTTATTATAAATATCTCGTTTTGATTTGAAGATAGCATCTATTACATCCAAATTTATTTCTTTGTGGCTGGATTTTGCCTTTTGTGCGATTTTTAGTTGCATGGTATATCCTAATTTGAAAAAACATATAATGCGGTTCGATATTCCTTTCTATCATATAATTTTCTGAAGATAATGAGTGAAATTTCAGTTCAAGTATCTTTGCGTTTTCCAGCGCTATGTCATGTACGCTTGTATTTGACAATGGTTGTAGCACTATCAAAGCTGGTTATATAACCGACGATCGTCCAAAGTAGCGTTCACGAAACTTTCGATATTCTGATCATTACTATCAGCACTAACTAATGTTTGAGGGGATGAAAATCATTTAGCGTCCCAGCTAATGACTTGAATGTTTTAGAATTAGACTGTTTCTATTTGCATTTTTATAATTTTCATTCAAAAATGACGTGGTTCATTTTAGATTGTTCCCGAACTTTATTGTTAAGACGAAAACGGACCGTAAAAGAGTTTTTGTGGCAGATGAAATTGAAGAATGTCGTGACCATTCTGGCATATTTTTTCTTACTCCGGCTGAAAAGGGATACATTGGTTAGTAAGTTGCTGCTTTTAGCTATTTGATTTCATTCTCAACGATGATATGCTTTGGAGTGAATCATTTTCGGAAGTGAATTTTTTACTTTATATGAGTTTCAGTTAATTGGGACGTAGAACAGCAAATATGGGACAGAGTATTTGGAAAAGATGCGCTTGATGTTTCATTTTCTGATACTCGTGTTATCATGACCGATACCATTTATAGTGTGCCAGCTATCCGGGATATTTCAGATGAAATACTATTTGAACAATACGGTTTTCATTCAGTTGCTAAAACAAGTGGTAGGTAGCTCTGTAGAACTAATAGGAGTATGTTCTTATAATTTGGTAAAAAAACAATTTTATGTCATTTTCATACAAAATTGTGTAAGTTTTTCCACAAATTTTGTACCAAGATGGATTTTTTAATCTTGTGAAATTTCTCTCTTAAGCTTCATCTTTGGTTGCAATGGCTGATACAGTTTCACAAGATCACAAGGATCAACTTTGTTGTATTGTCGTCGATACAGGTTTTTCGTTTACGCATATCGTGCCTTATTATAATGGCAAAGTTATTCGAGAAGGTATATTAAGGTTGGTCTGAATTCTCTGATTAGAAGTTTTGCAACTTGGTTTGACTTTGGCTTCATAGCGACACTACATTCTCATATTAATAATATAAATTCCTCCTATACACCCTTATGATTCCTTTTCTTTTGAATTTTAGGATTGACGTCGGCGGCAAAGTTTTGACTAATTTGTTGAAAGAATGGATATCATATAGGCAGTTGAATGTAATGGAAGAAACTTATGTTATGAACGAATGCAAGGAAGACATTTGCTATGTCGCCGATGATTTTGTGAAGCATATGGAAATTGCTAAGTAAATTTTCGAGAAAAATGAAATTTAATTTATTTGCTCCCAAAAAAATTTATTTTATCTTTGTGCATGTTATTTTTGATTTAATTTGATTTTTTTTGAAGAAATTAGGGTATGAAGAAAAAAAAAACGCATTGTTTTTCTATAGCAAAATTTTTAAAGCATTGATGGATAGTGGTTCATTATGACTTCTGCGTTGTTGGGATGCGTGATATGAACTGAAATTTGGGGATCCCTGTAAAAGGCAATGATGAAGGCTTGCAATGCTTAAGCCCTGAACAAAGTTTGAACATTATTTCTATCATGAATTCTCTTTTTTTCAATTTTTATTCTATAAGTCTTTTTTCAAGGCGTCGAGGAAGAGAGAACACCATTGTTCGTGATTACGTGCTTCCAGACTTTAACATCCATAGCCGAGGATTTATTCGTTCTCCTGAAAATAATGTTTGTGATGATCTACAAAAGCTGAGAGTGAATGTAGAAAGGTTTGCAGTGCCTGAAACACTTTTTTCACCATCTGACATTGGGATTTTGCAGATGGGTATACCAGAAGCTATCGCAACAGCTGTGAAGAAATGCCCAAATGGTATCCTGTTTTAAAATATGATTTTGAAGCATTATATTATGCTATATGAAAATAAGTGAATTTATCATTTCTCACTTTTTGGGGGATTTCTTCACACCAACTTTGAAAAATCTATTTTTCTTTGAGGTATGCGAGGACGATTATTGAATAATATTATTCTGTGTGGTGGGAATGTGTTATTTCCCGGATTCAAAGAACGTTTGTAGGTTTTAAATTCTTTAATTTTTTCCACTTTTATCAGTTTGGTTATTTTAATTACATTGGTGGTATGGTTAAAAAATTATGTAGAGATCATTGTTTTTATCGGAAATCTATCTTTTTTAGTTTTACCTTTTTCATCTGACTATTTTTAGCATTAAAGATTTGCGGCCATTCGTGGATCAAATTTATGATATACAATTAAGAGATGTTGATCATCCCATAACACATGCTTGGCACTGTGGACGAAATGCTGCGAAGCTCGGTGCTTGGGATGACAAGTCCGTTTTAGCATTATAAAAGGAAATACATAAATTAATTCCATGTGGAGTGAAAATGTTTTCGTTTAGTGTCCATGTGAATCAAATAAAGATGTGTTTCTTAGCTTCTTTTGGCTCGGATATTTTATATTAACTGTCGGAAATTTCAGGTTTGTTTCAAAGGCAGAATATAGCGAACATGGCTCTCTTATTTTGAGGAAGAGATTTTTCCACTTTCTTGAAACATAAATTTTATTTCGTTTTAAAATTTATTATTGGTGATGATCTCTTCGTCTATTGTATTTAGGAAATGCATAAACCACTTTTTTATAATAGCGTTGGTGGTTATATTTCATGTATTATTCATGAAAATATTTTGCCTGATGGACCTTTTTTTCTTGATTCTCATTTTAGAAGATGATATTCCATGGCGCTACATTAAGTCTCTATGAGAATTTATATTTGATTTACAAGCAAAATCTAAATCATGCTTTCCCTCACAAAACTTTATTATCTAGAAGTTTTTGGCTCCCCAATTCGGAGATAGAACAGCTTCCTTTGTCTGCATTCCTGCCTTGTGAACTCAATATTAAACTCGAGTTTTTGAATATCCAATACATTTCGAACTATTCGCCTATCAAACCGGTCCTTATGATATAGTAAACGTCCAAGGCACTGTTGATTCACAACGAATACTCAGATGTTCGATAGCCTTTCTTTGGCATCACTTTTCTTATGAATGATTTCGGATGTTGCAGGAAAATTTTTACCGATTAGTGAATTTGCTTTCGACATAGTCGTTTTTCGTAGGTCAGCTTAACCATAGAATATGTCGGCTGGACCTATTTTGGAGCGGAATCAAGGTAAATGAATATAATTTTGGTCGAAACGAGTTACGGACATTGTTACTCATTGACCGTTCATTTTTACTTGTTCTTAATATTTTGCATTTTCAAAAATTGTTTCCAGGAGCTTTGAAATTATATCGCCTAATCCGATAATTTAAAATATACAGACTAGTAGTTAATATCACACCATTGAGATCACAGTGTTTCGTATATTGAGAGAAGGATATTACTAACCGAAAATGTGGTTTCAGATGCAACAATTTACGTTGGTGGTTTAGATGAGAAAGTAACGGACGCAATTTTATGGGAACTATTTGTGCAAGCAGGACCCGTTGTATCAGTGAATATGCCAAAAGACCGAGTGACAAGCTCACATCAGGGGTTATTCTTTTTCTCAATTTTTAACCTCGTTTTAATTCGAATATTAATTACTTATGTTTTAAGTCACTGTGTACATGAATTTATGCAGATTTTGGTTTAATTCGATTGATTTTTGATCAGCGTAGCAGACTTTATGTGTTTTTACTTGGAAGAGTGTGTTGTTTCAGCTTTGGTTTTATTGAATTTATGGGTGAAGAAGATGCTGATTATGCAATCAAGATCATGAACATGATTAAATTATATGGGAAACCTATAAAGGTTGTTAAAATTATGTTGATTGCTCGAATCGCTCAGTTGTCACGTAACTGCCAATGTAGTTTGCTTAAAAAGTTTGATTTGAATTGTGTGGCAGTGCACGATCTTAAAAGCAGTATAACTGAAACCTAAATGAACCTGTCCTATAAACACAAACTCAGTGCCGTTCATATATCTTTGTGAAATACTTATTTCCAGTAGAAATAATTTAATATCTTCCACCTTAATAATGTTGAAGTAATTGCTTTTTCCAGGTAAATAAGGCATCTGCCCATGAAAAGAACATGGATGTTGGTGCAAACGTATTTGTTGGCAATCTAGATCCTGAGGTGGATGAGAAATTGCTGTTTGATACATTTAGTGCATTTGGAGTTATCTTACAGGTCTTTTTCCGGTTTCAATTAAGTACATAACTGTGTGTTTTTCCCGTCCTTTATAATTAAGTTTACGCTTTCCTGTGTTGATTTACTTACATTTTTTGACGAAATTTGTCTTATGTTGATCCGGGACGGAGGTAGGTTTTGCTCTGTTCATTATGCATCACTAAAAATATTTTTTGTCATTTTTAGATTTTCTTCGCAAGTAAAATTTAGCGAACATTTTCCAGGTACCAAAAATAATGCGTGATGCTGAAACAGGTAACAGTAAAGGTTTTGCATTTGTTAATTTCGCATCGTTTGAAGCGTCAGATTCTGCTATTGAGGCAATGAATGGGCAGTTCCTTTGCAATCGAGCTATCACTGTGAGTTATGCATTCAAAAAAGACACCAAGGTTTGTTCTTTTTCGTCATGCTTTTTTTTTTTTGGATTGAGCGCTTTCTACATAGGCAGATCGTGGAGAGGACTTTCTCAGTGTTATGTATCAGGTTTCCTTTACACAATGGAGAAAATAACTCTGGCCATATAAAAATGCAGTTTGGGTTTTAGCTATTAAAAAAACTTTCACAGCGTCAATTCAGCCTAGGTATTTTTGGGAAAACTTTCGAAACTTCACCACTTCATTCAAAGCTGTTTTTTTTTTTAAAAAAAAGGGAAACCGAATGGCTAGATTTAACGGCCTAAGTTACTGTTAATTGAAGTTGCTGAAATCAGCGGTCGCTTTTATTTCAACTATCGAAACTTTAGGGTGAACGACACGGTACTGCTGCTGAACGAATGTTAGCTGCGCAGAATCCTTTGTTCCCGTCAGACAAACCAAATCAGATATTCTCTGATGGAAAGTTGCCGCTCGCACCTGTACTTCATCCACCGCCACCAGGTCCTCCAATACCTCCACCGATGATCCCACCAATGGCTGGACCACCACCAGCAATTTTCCCTCCACCGCCACCACCCATGCCTACACCTGGTGCAACACCGATTCCCCCGCCACCTCCACCACCTGCTCCGCCAACACCGCTAGGCACTCCCAGGCCACCGCCGCCAATGAGTGGTAAATATTTAATACTTTTCTTTTTAAATATCCCATTCAAGTGAAGCTTAACGAAGCTTAATGAGCAGTTGAATCATTATAATTTATAGCAGATCTTTGTAAATTTACATTGATTTTCGCAGAACATTTATAAACTCATTAATTAAAATTTTCAGCTCCATTACCAATGTGGGGAATGCCACCGCCGCCACCAGTAACACCGGGAATGCGTCCACCAGCAACACCAACGCCTACGCCTCCTCCGCCTCCTCCTCCGCGAGGTTTTCCTCGGGCACCGCCACCGTTTCCTCCTGTGCAAAGTCGTGCGCCATTCCCTCCACCACCACCTCCTTCAGTACGAATGATGCGCCCTCCTCCACCTCCCGTTATACGTCCTTCCCGTCCACCACCACCCCCGACATCTATTCCTGCTCCAACACCCTAAATTGTGTTTTCATTTGTTGTCTGCGAATGTTTCAAGCTCTATATAGCTCCAGTTTTCGATGTTTATCATCGTTTTGTTATTTTCTGACTATCATAAATTTACCAAAGTTTACTCAATTGGTTGTTTTTTTCTGTAAATTTTTGAAATCTTTGGTCGGTCGACTTTGAATCCATCAGCACATCATTTTCCACGGTAAAAGTTTGCCTGATTTGACAATCTGATTCTCATAGATCTGTTTATACGCCGTAATAGATCGAAGAGAATGAAAGCTGGTAAGGATTCTGAACTATCGAATTGTTTCACAGTAATTCAATTCAAGAAAAAAACATTTTACCCTCGAAGGGCATTGCTGCTCTAGAAATTTGTTTAGTAGCCGTTTGGCTCCATTAGTCATCTCCCTCTGAAGATTTTTTGTTGTTGAACTGGGTGACACTTTAATTGTTACAATTTGCTGTACTTTGTAGTAATGTTAAATATTCCAGTTTTGAGATCATCTGTTGTTTATTGAATTCCTTTACTACTGTCTTTTAATATGATTGATTACAAATGAAATTTGCTTCTGGAAAACAACCACATCTTGCGTAGTACGAATGATCCATAAAAAACATCAGTTCTTACTCAATCATAGGAAAATGGGAAACAGCTACTGTTACTATTATAGGACTGTAAGGGCTATCCCCAGGTCAAAGTTTGACTTCTCCTAACACCTTTCTAATAATCCGTCGTAAATCATTAACCTGTGAAATGTGGCAAATATCGGTGGGTAGATGATGAGTTGAAATTTCAATATTTCACAAGGCAAACAACACTTGGAGTAAAACAGAGACTAATGATCAATTTCATTGCAACCGATGTAAACTTTCTTCTTCCACTGCTCTATCTCTATCGCTTGTGTTCCCTTTATTAATCACACTGATAAAATCACATTGCACTGATAAGATTATTACCACCGAAAGACAATGATTCACTGGTAAATTTATGAAATTTCCGTCGAGATATTACTGCACGAAATTTTGGTTCTTCTTGTGTTGCTATCTTCATGCAAATCAACAAGAATATTTGTTTCCTTCTCATTTTCTCATTTCTTCGAACCGTTGCTGTTGAATTCTTGGAAGAAGAGATACGGTTGAAAGGTCACAAAGTTACTGATAATGTACTTGGAGCATTTGTGACGGAATTTTTCGCTGATTCACAATGGCAACTGATCGTTGATCTTGATTTCTTCAAAACATTACTTCTCCGACCGACTAGTAAATTTGAGAAAGCATTGAAAACTGGCAATGAATCATACATCAGACGATTACTCAGTTTCCTGGAACCATTGAAGGTATTTTCGAGATTTACCATTTCTTTATTTTAAGCCTTTCATCTTACAATTATTTTCAACAGCTAAAACTGATGGCAATTAAAGGTCACGTAATTTTGAAATATTCGAGCTACCCTACGTTCTATATCATATTTCGTTCTTTTTTTTTCTTTGCCAAAAAGTGATCGTTAAATTTTCGTACTAATATAGATGAGCTAGCTCGTAAGTCTCCGTTCAGAGGAATTTCTGCTAATTTCTTCCTGATTCTTAATTAACATTACCGTTGTTCAGTAATGATTCATATAACCAATCGATATTTCTAGCACTATTTTTTTTAAACATTCGGTAAACATTGGCATTTCTTCCTTAATTGAAAAGGTAAAAATTAATGAAAGAAAGACGAAACTTGTTGTCAACAAAAACAACATGCTGCTGGATTTTTTTCAAGTGATTGCAAAGTTTTGTTTTCAGAAGCATGACGTGTCACCACCTTGCATTGCTGATATAGCTCATTTCCTGTGGACAGCTATAGATTACACTCGTTCTAATGAGCGTCGTAATTGTGCTAATTGCACCTGTGAATTTCAAATGATCAATGAGCAAAATGATCGGTGGATTTTCAACGGTATGATCACTTTTTCATATATGATGATTTCCATATTTTCCGGAATAATGATGAATGAATTGCTTTGTTCACTGTAGTTCTGGATGCAATGGGTAAAGTACCAGCCGGAATCGTAAGTGGTAATAATCTCTGGATCGGATCCTGGAGTGCTTGTCGACGTATTTCAGTGGTCAAAAATCGCCAACAGTATATACTTTTCGTTTTTCTTACAAATGATTTCCAGTAATTATAATCTTTTTTTTTTCATTTTAAAAACTTATTAATTTTCATTTTAATTAAATAAATTTCGTTTTAGGCAAAGATGGTCTGGTCAGTATTGCTTGGCCAGCTTTCAACCATATAATTCAGCGAATCCATTCAAAAACATTGGTTCCAGGCCTACTGACGATCCTGATAGAGAATGCAGGTCTGTTCATGTTACCTGTTCACATTCCTAATCTGTTTCACTCGATCAATAATTTTCAAGTTCAGATTAATTTCTTAAAGTTGTTGTTTGTTTTTTTCACATTTGAAATTTGAATATTCTCTTAAGCCGCCTCTCAGTTTCATTCGTTATTTTCAATTGAAATGTGAATTTTAACAATCATTTTTTGAAAAAGTTCAAGTACTTCACGTTCAAATAAAACAAATGCTGAAATGAACGATGACAAATGCTTTACTTTATTTCCACTTCTCAACTACGGTATCTGTACGCCAGATTCTTGCACCAATTATGATGTGAAGAAAATTGTCGAATTAGGTCATTCATTTATTCATTTTTTTCACTTGACAAAAGTTAAAAATATTTGAGGAAAAAGTTTTTTTTTTCCAGCCGAATTTGACAAAAATTTTAAATGTTAATTAATAGTAATTAGAAATTGTAGAAAAAATAAGCAGCACAATACCATTGGTATACAATTTGGATAATTGCAATTTATTCCAGGAATTTGAAGTTTTAAAAAAAGTTCAACTATTTTCAATTTTATAGTTCATAAATCAGCTGAAAGTGCTATCGACCGAAAAGTGATATGCAATGTTGACATTGTTTGTCACAATAATTTACCGCATTCTCAGCTTTCCCACGATGCAAGTTCATTAACCGTGCTGTAAGTCCATTACATTGCTCCAAGTGCAACTTTGTTGTTACTGCAAATTAATTACGGTAATTTACTTAAAGTGAAAATAATGCTAATCGAAAATGCGAGATTTCCACATAAGTCATCAGTGATTTTCATTTCATTATGATAGTTTTATTATTTCTTTAATTAGTGAAGGATTTCAGGATTAGCATTTAGTTTTATATAATCATATTTAGCCATCACAAATCTTATTAATTGCTTTTGGAAATTTAAAAAATTAAAAAAATACTTTTATTTTCAAAAAGTGCAAAACCTTTTTCAAGTTTACCGTTCGTTAAATGTTTATTGTTCTTTGAACTTTAGACTTTTCATTTGAACGCAATTAAATGAATTTTTTTCAGATTTTTCATACTTTTTCTAATAGTATTGATGCTGTTCGGTACTGCCTACGATTACCTGGTTTATCAACCGCAATTGAAGAATGACGACGAGTTTTGCAATAGAAAGCTAAGTAAGCTGGTTTGAAATTCGTTTGAAATTTCACTTTATTGTTGAAATTAAATTTGTTATGAAATACCATTATTATTATTATTATTAGTTTATGACTTCTGCTGCTCGAATTGGTTATTCAGAAAGTAGAGAGATGCGGGATAATTGTAAAGAGTACTTAATACAATTGGTACTCTCTAATAAGCATTCTTGGCGAATGAAATTTTAACTTGAATTGCTGCAGTGATTTCTGGATTGATTAATTTCGACGTTTTTGTTTTTTCTTTTCATCGAATTACTTTTTCAGCATTTTCATTTTTGAATTTCAGATTGGTTCATCAGACTGTTATTAGCATTTTCGGCGTATACCAATGGACGAAATATTCTAAGGACGGTAAAACAAAGTAATCAGATTCATTGCCTTCATGGTACTCGAGTACTTAGTATGTTCTGGATCATTCTTGGTCATTCACATTACTATATAATTAGTAGTCTAACAGTTGGTGAGTTTTGATTTTTTTTGAAGTCAATCAATCTTAGGCCTTGCGAGAGATGCAAAGATGATTAATTTAAAATTATTAACAAACATTTGAAGAATTAATGAAATTTAAATTTCTGATTTTCAATTTTTTGTGAAAAAGTTTTCAAATTTTTCCTATTGAAATGAATTTTTTTTTCAGATAATTTATTACCTACAATGATTGCATTCCCGCAGAAATTCTTCAATCTTATCATTGTACAAGCACCACTTGCCGTTGATTCATTCTTCTATCTTAGGTTTGATACTTTATCCATTTTATTTTATTTTATTTTTCGAAATTCGCATTGCGGAATTTAAAATAAATTTGAAAGATTTACAAGTTGTATTGAATGTATACTACTAAGTATCACATGTTTCGATTTCCGAATCATTTTTCATTTTTGAATTTTCATTTAAATTGGCATTCGAGCGAGTACATTCTAATGTGATTTCACTTTCAGTGGCATGCTAACCTCATATTTATTCATGGAAAAGTTTAAAATCGAAGCGATCAAAGGTCGCTCAATATATTCCGTAGATATGTGGTCACTCTTTTACATTCATCGGTATATGAGGTTCGTTATCCTTCGTTTTGTTAATTTTTTTTTCCAACAGATTAATAAGCTTATTCAAGCACAAGCTCTTTTACTCGTTTATTGAAGGTTAACACCAATATACTTGCTAATTATGGTTCTCGATGTGACACTGTTGACCCATTTCTCAGATGGACCATTTTGGCGACCAATTGAAGCAAATTATTGTCGGAAAAGTTGGTGGACCAATTTAATTTACATGAATAATATCCTCTTGCAAGATGTTGAAATCGTTAGTTTGCATTTTGCTTTTCTTATTTTTTGGAACTGTAAGTTATTCTCATTCATCTAACACTAAGCTATTCAGTCTTCATCATTCTTAATTACAGTATTCTATTTTTCATTTTTTTTTTTTTGAAATCATTGAAATCATGGAAAAGTTTTCACATTCATAGTGTATGGGTTGGACATGGTATATGGCCAATGATATGCAATTTCATATATTTTCACCAATACTTCTAATACTTCTTTACAAGTAAGTTAGCTATTCATTGTAATTTTAATTAGACATAATTAATCAACTCTAAACAATGGTCTCATAAACAAGGTTCTTTGAAACAAAAATTCTAAAAGCGAAGGTTAAATTTGTAGAAACCAACTTGCTGGTATCATCGTTGCATTATCACTGATAACCATGTCATCTTTGGTGCATTTGTTTATCATTCTTGCCAATAACTATCCACCTGCTCCAATACTTACAGTCAAATTACAAATGTATGTTACTATCGATCCCTTTTTTATTAATTAAATTGAACTTCTAATGAACTGCAAGCTTTTCCTTCTTTGAGAGAACTGTTCTATATCATCTTTGGATCAAAAATTCGAAGTTTCATTGAGAATAAAATGGACTACAGTAAGCCTAGCAAGCCTACAGTATGCCTACAGTATGTCTACAGTAATGAGATGAATTGCAGAGTGCAGGATTTGAGTGCATATTGGTCGGATGTCTATGTGAAACCGTACATTCGTTGTAATCCATATATAATTGGTATATTAGTGGGATATGCTATACATAAATGCACACTTCAACCCAAATTTCCTAAAGTATTTAAAAATTTTTTTTTCCAAATAATTTCAATCTTTTCAGAGCTCTTCTAGTTCAGAGCTCTTCTAGTTCAGAGCTCTTCTAGTTCAGAGCTCTTCTAGTTCAGAGCTCTTCTAGTTCAGAGCTCTTCTAGTTCAGAACTCTTCTAGTTCAGAGCTCTTCTAGTTCAGAACTCTTCTAGTTCAGAGCTCTTCTAGTTCAGAGCTCTTCTAGTTCACAGCTCTTCTAGTTCAGAACTCTTCTAGTTCAGAGCTCTTCTAGTTCACAGCTCTTCTAGTTCACAGCTCTTCTAGTTCAGAGCTCTTCTAATTCAGAACTGTTCTAATTCAGAACTCTTCTAGTTCACAGCTCTTCTAGTTCACAGCTCTTCTAATTCAGAACTCTTCTAGTTCCCAGCTCTTCTAGTTCAAATTTTTTAGTGGAAAATAGTAGCTGGCTGGACTGTATCAACAATTCTTGGACTTCTGGCAATGTTTGGTTTGTATAATTATGCTCGTACAGGTGATATATCACCCGTCGTACGTATTATTTACGCTTTATTTGGACGTAATGCATATGCGTTAAGTTTAGCTTGGGTGACATTCGCTTGTGCTACGGGATATGGAGGTTAGTGAGGTTGTTGTGAATTTTTCGTTGAATTTTTTTCTCCGCATTTCCAGTAATACTTTGTATTTGTGTGTTTGATAATTTGGAAATGAATTTTCAATTTCAATTTCAGGACCTGTGAATGATATATTAGGTTGGCGAGCATGGATACCACTAAGTCGTATAACATTTTGTGCCTACCTTATCCATCCTATTCTATTACAAATTTTTTATTTAAGTCGACCACATGCTTTCCATTTCACTACCGTTTATCAGATGGTACTTTTTCAGTTTCTTTTTTCATGAGATGGAATTTTTGTTTTAATTATGTTAATTAGCATTGTCTCAGTTTTCTCAACTCAAATCATCGCATTTCTCCGAAGGCCTATATTTTCAAGGCTTTTTTTATTTTTTAGCTGTACCAATTTGCAATAGCTGTTGCAATGGCCTATTTTATGGGATTTTTCCTAAGCTTAGCATTCGAGGTACCGATATCCAACCTGGAAACGCTGTTCATCAATAACATTATGGAAAGGTTAAGGGCACATCAATGTCGTAGACCGCCACGGGTCAAAGTAAAGTTCGGGATGGCAAGCAACGATGATATAAATGAGTTGACAGTGAAGGAGGCAATTGAGGAATCGAATGTCACCAATGCTCTTTGTAATAATCAACGGAAAATTTTTCAATAAAAAAATTTGTTGAATCCATTTGTTGTTTGTTGAATTCAATTCTTGAAATTTTTATTTTTGCTCCAAAATTTTGTTTGTATTTTGTAAAGTATAAGAATGGAATAATTGGGCAAGAAATAGAAGCACTGCTTAAAGCTATGACGTCATTGTTTGGCAAACTCAGAAGGAAATTTTGGGAACGATATTTCCTTTTTTTTTTTCCTTAGCGTTTGTCCCGCTTGGTCGCAGGGTCCGCTTCTGTGGCGCAT